>OX377618.1:157030296-157060700 GCA_947397865.1 Polietes domitor
GGCGTTCGGATATATGCCCAAAATCTACTTTCCCGGATTTTACTTTTTTTCATATGGATTTTTTCGGCAGGAGAAATCGAAAAAGTGGATTTTGAGTCCAAACCCGAACGCAGCTTAAAAATATTTTGTCATCCAACTGCAATATTTGACATACCTGATTAAAAGCTATGTGATCTAAATTTGTATACAACAATTTAATTAAATATTAAATATGCGAAGAAATATGTAAAATTGAATTCCAGCGGGATTTCCGTACGAATTTCTCGGGATACGGGAAATGAAAAATGTGCGAATTTCCGGGAATTTTCTCGCGGGAAATCACGGGATACAAACTCTAGTTGAAATATATGGTTTCAAGAGCGCAAAACGACAAGTCGGAAGCGAAATTTGTGTAGTAACTATTTCTAAATCTGAACTGATTTTCCTCAAATTAAATGGCGTCCGTCCTTGGCCCACAAAACTTAATTTTGTCAATTTTCGTAAGGATCGGGCAATAATTGCGACCTGTAAAAAAATCTTTGGTAATTCTGTTTCTCCTTATTAATATAGAAATGTAGAAAAAGCAGGAGTAATTCAGTGTTTAGAATATCGTGTAGGGAAAGTTAACGAAAAAACAATCGAAATTGTTCAAATATTTCAGTCTTTTTAACAACCTACTACGTATTGTGGCTCATGTTCGGTTGTGTAAGGTGTCGTATCGTCGAGTTAGTTTATTAAGCTATGCGTTCCCTTTCTCTCTTGTTTCTTTATATATATCTCCGCATAATGCAGATATGCATACAATAATATAAGATGGAATTTGCGTGTGTTTATGTATGTATTAGAATGTAACGAAAAAAACTTGTTCTTTTATTAGTTAAAGAAACACTTTATTATAATCAGTTTGCCTTCAAAAAATATATATGCAAATAGTTGACACAAAACAAATAAATACATTACATAAAAATAGTCTTACCAAGATATAAAAAATATACGCAAATCTGATATGTGTTGAAGTAATTAGTTAATGTGTGGAAGATATTGTCTCCCATACACTGAAAGAATTTGTCTTCAAATTATTTATGAAGCGATTTCATAAAAGGTTTTCCATAAATTAAGTGAATTTTTTCTTAATATATATGAAAATTTCGTAAATAAAATTAAATATTTCATACAGCTTTTCCTAAACATTTCATACTTCATAAAATAAAATTCATAAATTAGTGAAACTTAGGTTAATAAGATCAAAGAAAAATTTAATTGTATTAAATAAAAATTTTGTAAAGATTGTGAAATATGACAAAACCAGGTAAAACTTTGTGTTATGAAATGTTTTCATAAATATAATGAAGGATTTTGTTGTTTTTACAAAACGGTTCATAACTTACAAATGGATTTTTAGTGTGTCGACTTTATTCGATTCAATACTACACAACTAGCAATTCTCATTTGTCCTATGTTAACTCTGACATAAGTATTAGGTTGTGTTCATTTTTGATAATTTTTTTAATTCAAACAAGTAAAAACGGCGTTAAGTTCGGCCGGGCTGAACTTTATATACCCTCCACCATGGATTGCATTCCACAGAGGTTGTCGGTTTTCGTAGAAGTGCAGTAATATTACAGGAAAATATATTTTTTTTAATATAGCCAAACCAAAACAAATACAAATATTGAAAAAATAATTTTATAAATGAATGTAATATTTTAATTATTTCAAACCATTATTTATTTCAAATCAAAAAATAAATATTCTTATATTTATATTTTCAATAAGCTTAAATACCATAAATATAGGTAAATAGTGGGTGCTACAGTTGGTTGTATTTCCATTCTGTTTTAATTCCAAAAGTATAAATTTTGAAAATCCATTATCAGGCGTACATAGTGCAAAATAACCTAACTTAATGATTCAACCAAGTTTTGCCGTAAAAGAAAAAGTACGAATTTGGAAAAAACTTTTTATTTTGCGTGTCTATACAGTCAGAGGAATGTATACACCGATTTCCATGATTCCAGCTGCGGCCATTTGGTTGGTACCATTTTTACCCCCTTAAGAGTACGACTATTTAAAATCTCTTTATTTGACGTTTCTACCCAATTAGAATTTCATCATTCTAGCTGTAGTCGTTTAGTTAGTACTATTTGTATCCCTCTGTACCATTATATCCCTTGAAAGTTCGAATTTCGAAAAATCAGTTTATTTTCCGTGTCTACACAGTCAGAGGAATGTATACTCCAAATTTCATGACTCTAGCTGCGGTCATTTTTTTGGTACTATTTTTATCCCCTTTTTCATTTTAACCCCAAAAAGTACGAATTTCGAAAAATCCTTTTATTTTACGTGTCTACGCAATCAGAGGAATGTATACACCGAATTTCATTATTCTAGGTGTAGCCGTTTGGTTGGTACCATTTGTATCCCTTTATTACCATTTTACCCCTTAAAAGTACTAATTTGGAAAAAATACTTTTATATTATTTATCTACTCGATTAGAGGAATGTACACACCGAATTTCGTTTCTAGCTGATGTCGTTTAATATGTACCATTTTTATCCCTTTTTTGCCCCATTTCACACCCTACAAAAAAGAATCACTTTATGGTGCACGTTTTTGTTATCGGGGGAATGCGCATTTCCGATATCAAGTAAGTACAAGCAGTCATATTGAAAAAATGTGCTTAAATACTCTGAAATATTAGGGATTATTATGGGTATTTTTAGCCTTGTGAGGGAAAAATATTTCCCTTTGGGCCGATTTCGCCCCGTTTCAATCCCAACCGATCTACGACTATAAGACGCATTTGTGGAAATTTTGAACGTTCTAGCTCATTTCGTTTAGATGCTAGCGTGCTTTCAACTGACGGACAGCCGGACGGACGGACATGGCTAGATCGTCTTAGAATTTTATGACGATCAAGAATATATATTCTTTATAGGGTCTCAGGTCCATATTTCAAGTTGTTACAAAAGGAATGACAAAGTTAGTATACCCCCACCCTGGAGGTGGAGGGTATAAAAAGTGGTGGAATGCTTTACCATTCTCAAATATATTTTTATTTTTATACCCTCCACCTCCAGGATGGGGGTATATTCACTTTGTCATTCCGTTTGTAACACCTTGAAATATTCATCGGAGACCCCATAAAGTATATATTCTGGGTCGTGGTAAAATTCTAAGACGATATAGCCATGTTCGTCTGTCCGTCTGTGTGTCTGTCTGTTGAAAGCACGATAGCGGCCGAACGAAATGAGCTAGGCGTTCAAATTTTTCCTAAATGTGTCTTATGGTTGTAGATCGGTTGGGATTGAAAGTGGACGAAATCGGCCCAGAGGGAAAAATTTTTCCCTCACAAGGACTGAAAATACCCCTAATATTTAGAGTATTTCAGCATGTTTTTTAAACATATTAGCTTGTATTTACTTGATATTTGCAATGCGCATTTCCTTTATAGCATAAAAGGGCACCATAGGGTGATTTTTATTTGTAGGGGGCGAAATGGGACAAAAAGGGATAAAAATGGTACCTATCAAACGACAACAGATAGAAACACGAAATTTGGCGTGTACATTCCTCTAATAGAGTAGATACATAATATAAAAGTATTTTTCTAAATTCGTACTTTTAAGGGGTTAAATGGGAAAAGAGGGATATAAATAGTACCAACCTAACGCCTGCACCTAGAATAATGAAATTCGATATATACATTCCTCTGATTGCGTAGACACGTAAAATAAAAGAACTTTCAAAAATTCGGACTTTTTGGGGTTCAAATGGAAAAAGGGGATAAAAATAGTACCTACCAAATGACAGCAGCTAGAATCATTAAATTCGGAGTATACATTCCTCTGACTGCGTAGATACGATAAATAAAAGGTTTTTTCTAAATTCGTACTTTCAAGGGATACAATGGCTACAGGGGATAAAAATAGTACCAACTAAACGAATACAGCTAGAATGATGAAATTCTGTGTGTACATCCCTCTAATTGTGTAGATACGTAATATAAAGAGATTTTAGATAGTCGTACTCTTGAGGGGGCAAAATTGGAAAAAGGGGATAAAAATGGTACCAACAAAATGGCCGCTGATAGAATCATGGAATTCGGTGTATACATTCCTCTGACTGCATAGCCACGTAAAATATTTTTTTTTTTACAAATTCGAACTTTATTTACTTTTACGACAAAAAATTGTAGAATCATGAAGTTGTCTTATAAAGGGTGATTTTTTAAGAGCTTGATAACTTAAAAAAAAAAAAAACGCATAAAATTTGCAAAATCTCATCGGTTCTTTATTTGAAACGTTAGATTGGTCCATGACATTTACTTTTTGAAGATAATTTCATTTAAATGTTGACCGCGGCTGCGCCTCAAGTGGTCCATCCGCTTAGTCCAATTTTGGCATTTCCACGTTTTTGAGTAACAGAGGCCCAATTGCTGCGAACGGCGACGAATCGATAATTGATGGTCATCATTAACATTGGCCGATACTGCTGCGATATTTTCTTCAGTTCGTACTCTACGTAAGCGTCTTGGTGGTTTAATGTCCAACAATGTAAATTTGGTGCGAAATTTAGTCACAATAGCCCGAATAGCCGCTTCAGTGGGTCGATTAAACTGACCATAAAATGGAAACGTGCGATGAACTTTCTTAACAGAGCACGCATTTTGATAATAAAATTCAATGATTTGCAAGCGTTGCTCGTTAGTAAGTCTATTCATGATGAAATGTCAAAGCATACTGAGCATCTTTCTCTTTGACACCATGTCTGAAATCCCACGTGATCTGTCAAATACTAATGCATGAAAATCCTAACCTCAAAAAAATCACTCTTTACTGCGTACGTGAGAGATAAGGTATTTTCAAAATGTATACTATTGAAATTAAAATAGGATGGAAATACAACCAACCAAACGACTGTACCTAAAAATACACTCTCTATCCCCCAATATTTAGGGTATTTATGATTGCTACCTTATATTTACTTTATGAATTGAAGTATTATTTCCATTATATATATACATAGTATAAAAATATTGGTAGCCTTGGCTTATTAATTAAATTTCTTATTTTCATACAGTTAAAATTTGTTGCGGACATTCCTCTTGTAACTTGGAAGCACCACAAAGAAAATAAAAGTTTTAGCGGGCGAAACGGGACAAAAAGGAATAATATATGGTGCCAATGATACGACAACAGCTAGAATCATGAAATTCGGTGTGTACATCCCTCTAATTGCATAGACACGTAAAATATTATACATATACAATTAAAAAGAGGGATAAAAATGGGACCTACCAAACCGCTGATGTTGAAATCATGAAATTCGGTGTATACATTCTGACTATGAAGACTCGAAAAAGGGGTTTTTCGAAATTTGTACATTTGGGAGGAGAAAAAATTATACTTTTCTTATCACCTTGTCTGTATCTGAAAATGCTTCTTTCTAATGACGACTGGCAATCGCCTAATATTTAGGCGATTTTATTTATATATAGTAATCGATTTTAAACAGTGCGCCTACATTACAGTTTGAAATAGTAAACAAATATAATGTAATGTGCATAAAAATATCACAATTTTCGTAATATGGTATTGTGCTTCTATGTAAAGTCGACATCCTTTAATCTGCTGGTAATACTGTGGAATGCACTCCGTGGTGGAGGGTATATAAGATTCGGCCCGGCCGAACTTAACGCCTTTTTACTTGTTTAAATTAAGTTATTAAAATTAGTTTAGCTCAAAAGAAAAATCTTTCTTTTTCAAAAGCCAGTTTTTCAATTTTTTAACGACTGCTACTAAACTGCTTCTACGTAAAACAGATATTTGTAGCCCTCATAATTACCTTAAATTTAAGATTTTAGTCGCATCGATCGAGCTTATACTTCAAAACTAATAAGGATACCTTTGATGATAATTGTAATATTAATAAAAAATAAACTATTTTTTTTTAATTTCAAAATTGTTTAGTTATGAAAAGCGGTGGTATGCCCCCATTTAATTTTATTTTTGTGATTCAATTTAGATTAGCTCGATAAAGAAAAATATTTTTAAACAAGTTTTTTCGATTTTTTAGCGATCGGCTGGCCTCTAGAGAGAGGCTACCAAAATGTTTATACAGCGTGATAAACCTCGACTATACATATCTATGGATTTAAGACAGCAATCATTTTAAAATGTGAGAAAATTCTTTTTTTGTTTTGCACGCCTACAAAGTCAGTCAGTCATAAATATTCTAACAACAATTATTTTAATTTATAGCAGTATTTTTTATGTGTACATTATGTAGCTCAGTTTTTTTCGTTTAAGTGTTTATAGTATAGATTTTCACGATCCCGCTTGTTTTCTACAAAATACCGCTTTTGAATTCGTAAATCTCGTTTCTTTGTGTAATAAGAGATGTTCATAAAAATACACGGCCTTAGCGAAGAAAAATAGGGAATTGTAAGGTGCAATGTTTATAGACATCTATTTGAACTTCCACAAATGTTGGGAGGGCGTAGAATGTCTTCATTATTACGTAATATTCGGAATATTATAGATGGTTCTGACCAAGAGTATCATCCATCACCTACTATATCATCAAGACTAGGTCTCTGGTGGAATGAATTCAAATGACAAAGGTTATTGACATTCCCAGCAACAAAATATCTAGGTTTTGGAAACAGTAATCCCTTCTAGAGTTAGTGAAGGAGGAATAAATATAGAGGCGTGCAGAGACCAGAAAATGACTTGCCATGGTTCTTTTGGTAAAGCACGTGACTATCGTGAGGATAGCTCCATGATCAAATCCCGACCAGGTAATTTTATTCTTAGACGAATACACATCGGACAATAACACTTATACTTCGATCACTGAGGCTTCTCAAAATCTGTATATGTAAAACTTGCTCTAAAAATTTAAATAACAATGTCCAAGAAATTAAGACTTTTTGATTTAAACAGAATAGCGACCCTATAATTCTGAAAAGGAATGTTGAGAAGTGAAAAAGGATAATTGTTGGCTGTAAAATCATAAAATTGTGAAATGCGCCTTTAGAAAAAACACGAAACTATCTAGGGTGATTTTTTAAAAGCTATAGGAAAGTTTTTCAAAAAAAAAACACATAAAATTCAGAAAAATGCATGACATCTTTATTTGAATCGATAGCACGGTCCATATAATTTAATGTTTGAATATTATTTCATGCAAATGTTGACCTCGACTGCGCATCAAATGGTCCATCCGCTTAGTCCAATTTTGGCATACTCTTTCCAACATTTCGGCCAGTATCTCACGAATAAATGCTTCAATGTTGTGTTCCAATACGTCAATTGAAACGGGCTTGTCTGTATAGACATGAGCTTTAACATAGCCCCACAAAAAATAGTCTAAAAGCGTTAAATCGCACGATCTAGGCGGCCAATTGACCGGTCCCGAACGTGAAATAAAATGTGCACCGAACTCGCCTCTCAATAAGTCCATTGTTGCGCGTGCTGTGTGTCATGTGGCACCGTCTTGTTGAAACCACATGTCATGCAAGTCAAGCTCATGCATTTTGGGCAAAAAAAGTTGGATATCATCTCACGGTAGCGCTCAACATTCACAGTTACGTTACGATTCGCAAGAAGTACGGTCCATTGATGCCACCAGCCCATAAACCGCACCAAACTGTGACTTTTTCTGGATGCATTGGTAGCTCTTGAAATGATTCTGGCTGATATTCACTCCAAAATCAACAATTCTGCCTATTTACGTACCCATTGAGCAGCTTCAGTGGGTCGATTAAACTGACCATAAAGAAGCGCGCGATGAACTTTCCTAACAGAGCATGCATTTTGATAATAAAATTCAATAATTAGCAAGCGTTGTTCGTTTGTAAGATTCATGCTTAAATTATAGACCAAACTGAAGATGTTTGACAGTGAAACAAAACACGAAACGTGCGTCAGCTGTGTTGCCAAAAATATAATAGCTAAAAAATCACCCACTTATGATTGGTGACTAATAGAGTAATTAAACCGAAAACCGGGCCAATCGGTTTTTTCAATTGAGACCGACCGTCGGGTTTTTCTAAATCACGGTTTTCGGAAAACCGGGTAAACCTGGGTTTTTAAGTCGGTCTCGAAGCTATTGCTGTTTTTTGCGTGACTTCATAATTCTTCACATCACGGAACACTTTTGATTTGGTGTCACTTTACAAAAAAACGTATTCCAGTGTCTAAACGATTTTAACAACCACGTTGGAGGCGTTCGCCCTCGTTTTTAGGGTGCTACGTAATCAAAATCCGTTTCGTGTGACGTATGTCTAAATTTATTTCGGTTGCATGACATTGAAATGCCTTACATGTATAAACATTGATGACGTTGACCAATGGCCGCCCTATCCGCGAAACTTATAGACGTGATTTTTATGACACACTGATGTAGAGCCCAATCGGCGAAATAATAAAGCATATGATGGTCTCGTGCATTTAGTTTCTGCACCAACTGAATGTTATATGGGTGTAGGCCAAAATCTTTGCGAAAAATTTTCCAAGTTCTGGACTGGATTGCTAGTGCCATAAAATCACGAAAAAAATATATATAGTACTGCAATTATACTCAAAAAGTGAACATGAAGGAGCAATCTGCAAAAATGTACTCTAAATATTAGGTGTACTGTCAGTCATTAGAAAGAAACATTTTCCCTCAGGGTCGATTTCTCCCATTTGCAATTTCTTGACAACAAACAGAGTGACTGTATCATTTTGATAAGAAATGTACAAATTTCAAAGATCCGTTATGTTTCGCGTTCATATTGGAATGAGCCCACCTAATGTCATGATTTTAGGTATATCCGTTTGCTCGGTACCACTTTTATCATTTTTTTAAATTTTGGCCATAAAAGTACGATTTTGGAGAAATACTCATATGTGCGTGTCTACGAAGACAGACGAGTGTAACCACCGAATATCGTGATTCTAGCTACAGTCGTTTGCATGGTACTAATTTTATCCCGATCCTAAAGGTACGAATATTGAAAGGCGTCTTTATTTTTCGTGTCTACGCAGTCACAGCAATGTACACACCGATTTTCACTATTCCAACTGCAACCGTTTAATTGGTACCATTTTTATCCCTCTCGCCCCATTTTCCGCCTAAAAGTACAAATTTCGAAAAAATCCGTCATGATTCGCATCTACATAGTCAGATAAATACATACACCGAATTTCATGATTTAGTTGGTACCACTTTTATCCCTCTGTTCCAATTGTATAATTTAAAAGTACATATTTCGAAAAATCTCCCTATTTTACGTGTCTACGAAATTATAGGGATGTACACTAGAGCGTACCAGGTAACAAGTAAAAAAAAAAAAAGTTCGCCGTACACCTTCGAATATGAAGTATTATTGAAACGTAGTTTCAAAAAAATTTTTTTTATTTTTTTATGCCGAACGTAGGGGTCGCGCTTTTACATTTTTCTATATAACTTCTGCATTTATAAACGGATTTTAAACATCGATGTTTTTGTCTCGACGAGGCCGATTTTTTTGTCTTTGAAGTCATTGAGCTCAAGCACCCCGTTCTGGTACTTACCCATCATATCTCAGTTGCTACTACCCTAATGTACCACTCTAATATCAGAAAATTAAAGCTCGTATAAAATCATGAAACTCTTCCTAACGAAGTATGTCGATTTTCCCAGCAGAAAAAGTGTTAAACTATTTTTTTTCTTATTTTACCGAGAGCATTGCATGTATTTATAAGTTGTTCTTTGTATCTTCGATGTTTACAGTCGGTTGTCAAAGTGTAATACATATATTGGTGTTTTTGTCCCGCACATACCAGATTTTCAGTTTTTAAAGTCGTTGACCTCAACAACCCCCTTCTACTATTTATGCATCATATTTCAATTCTTAGAACAATAAATATAAAAATTAAGGTACAATTAAAATTTTAATCAACCATATTTCGACGCGATTCAACTTGGGTGTATTTTTGGCGGCTCTCAAGTTTAGAAAAGATGTGGCCCATGCGTTGCTCATCGGTGACCGCCATAGCTGATTCATGCACAACATGAACAAAACGCTCGGTGTTTTGAGAATGGCATGGATAATCTGTGAAAATAAATGAGTTCAGCAAAGAAAGCAATCAAATTAAGTTTTTCTTGTGCTAACCTGGTAAATCGATAATTTCTTCTGAAAATTGGAATGCTTCTAACTGTTCTTGCGAAAAAAACTGCAAGCATGGCGGCTCAGTCAATTCAAATTGTTTCCAATCGATCATATTGAAATATGAGTCACTATCAAAATTGATAAAATTATGAACTGGTGGACCGAACATTTGTCGAATGCTTCCCGTGGCTTCATTGCGGGCTGATAAAATCTTATCATAGGCATCTGAACGCACTAGTTGATCTGGGTCTGTTATCATCGATAACAAAATATTTACAGGATGAAAAAAATATCCGTTATTTTCAATGAACGGACGGATGACCTCTTCAATATCTTTTGGCAACTGACGAATCCAACATATATAAAGGAAAACATTCCGACTTCCGTGAATTGCCAGTGGTTGGCTTTTTACAAGAAACCAGAATGGTGCATACACTTTCACAACGAACTGAGCCAGTTTTCTCAATACCATCGAGGGTTGCGTACACGTCATATAAAAGCGCAGAATTCGAGAGGCTGTTGTTAGCCAGCGCGCTTTGCAAATAGCGCCGGGCTTCTCGCTGGCTAATTTTTCATCGCATTCTCCGATATGAACGGCTCGAACCATACGATACAAGTAAAGCTGGTCGCCTCGAATATTCCACCCATCTATGTTCGCTGGCATTTCTCCCATTGTAATGCGTTCGAAATTTTGTTTGACCTGACCAAACGGAATAAGCAACAAAATATGCGAATTATTAATTAATAAAATGCTCACAAGTAAAGTATACGGAACACACGGACACGAAACACTATTAATATATAAAACTTACAGGGTAGTGTATGCAATTTTGAATGCCTTCTCCGATACTTCCGGGCCAGATTCCAGGTCCTTTCTGTTTTCCAAGCAATGATCTTAACAGTGCATTAAATGGTAACTCGTTGAAGTGGAAAAGGCACACGAACCACTGCAGCGGTCTCTGTAAATGGCGTTCGATTCTCACAATGACTCCACTTTTGTACCCAGTGTTGGTAGCAGTTCCATCGCAACTTATGGCAACTAAGTCATCCAAATTGAAGTTTTCACGACTCAAGTAATCCACGATGCTCCTCTGGATCCCCAAAGCAGAGCTATCAGTGGGCGTAGCATAACCAATGAATTTGGAGTCAGGCTCTTTTACAATGGTGATGTGTTCTTCATTTAAAACAATATTTCGCGTCACATTTGCCTCGGTTACTTTTTTCAAAGTTGGCTCTTTCTTGCCATCGAAAGAGATACACTTTAATAATTGATGGCATTTGGCCGCCGCTTTTGCTTCCTTACGGAACTTCACACGTTCTCGAAATATTTTATTTTTATTGATGATAAGCCCTTCAAAGAACTGACATATATTTTCGGCTGTTTCTGCAGATAACTCTTCTTTGGCTTTTGCGGCAATAGACAATTTTAAATCTTTTATTAACATGGTCGCAAGCAAGGCACCGTAGCGAACTGAAGTATCGCTGCGATCCAAAGCCGAACTAAAATTACGCAAAGAAATGTCCACCACCGTAAATGTTGTTTTAATCTTCTCTGAGGAATCGCCAACATTTTCTTCAAATTCTAGCTCTTCATCGCTGCCTGTACACACCGAATTTCATGTTTCTAGCTGTTGACGTATAATTGGTACTATTTTTATCCCTTTTTGTCCCATTTCACCCGCTAAATCTTTTTTGTTCTTTTAGGTGGTTACACGTTACTAGAGGAAGTTACGAAACAAATTTAAAGTGTATAAAAATCATAAATTTTCAAAAAAAAAATTGTAAATAATCTAAATATTAGGGATATTTTCAGTCCTTGTTAGGGAAAATTTTTTCCCTCTAGGCCGATTTCGCCCACTTTCAATCCCAACCGATCGCAACCATCAGACACATTTAGGGAAAATTTGAACCTCCTAGCTCATTTCGTTCGACCTCTATCGTGCTTTCAACAGACAGACAGACGAACATGGCTAAATCGTCTTAGAATTTTACCAGGATGCAGAATGTATATACTTTATGGGGTCTCCGTTGAATATTTCAAGGTGTTACAAACGGAATGACAAAGTGAATATACCCCCATCCTTAGGTGGAGGGTATACAAATTATTTTAGTCGCAAAAGTAATAATATTTTTACCAAAAATGAAAGAAACACAAAATATTTTATGTAAAAAATATTAATAAATATTTACAGATTGTTTGACTAGAAACTTTATATTGAAATTATTATTTACTTTTCAAATAATTTAATTTTATATGTTATACAAATTATCCGCATCACTTAAAGTGGACTTTATAAATAAAACAAGTAAGGAAAGGCTAAGCGAATTAATGACTGATTTCTCAATGTAAATTTGTATTGTAGTAACTTGTTTATGCGTATGCAAATGTATGTAGTTATAAACACCCAATATATTTTTTAAATGAAATATTTGTAAATGACATATTCCCTATGCTTTGATGAGACTAACTTAATAATTTAGGGAATTGTTACTTATGATTTTCGACATAAAAATCAAAATTTCCTATTTCTTACTATTTTAAGAAAAACCCGTATGAAACCGGTCGGTCTAGGTTTTCCGAAAAAAGAAAACCGGGCAACCGTTTTTGTTCGAAATCACGGTTTTCGAAAAACCACAAAACCCGTCATCATAGAAAAACCGGGGTTTTGATCACTCTAGTGACTAAACAGGGAATATTTGTGACTGAACTGTTTTGGAAACCCAAATAGAGAAGGGAGTAATGAGTGCAATTGCAACCGTAAATTATGGATTTGTAAAACAATCGCGACCGTCCACATATATTATACAAGCGATAATGGTTATTAATACACGTACGAAACATCGCCTACATCCGTTGGATAGATCGCAAGAAAATTACAAAACAAAAATGTCAAGCATACAAATCATTTTTGTATTTTTTGTTTCTCGTGCTCTATTCACTTTTTGTCGAAGAACCTCGATCTTCCAAAAATAACATGGACGAATTTTAACCCTAGCAATATTTGTGTATAAGTTGGCGTGTTTACAATTTTTGTGATCACCACTGACGTTTTCCGGCAAATTGTTTCGTAGAACAAACCTTAAATGTCTTTTATGATACGACTTTTTTGAATTTCTCGAAAAAGGGGTAAAATAGGGGAGTTTAGTTCGCTCACGCCTAATTTTATAAAAATTACTTGCTGAACCCCCGCCCGCTTCGCCAGGCAAAAAAAAACAAACGGTAAAATTAAAATCTGCTTTCATATTGATTTTTCTCCTGATCGGTAATATATGTGCCAATTAAATAATCAAGGTACTTCCCTGAGATGCTAAGTAAATGGATTTGTTCCCTGGAGAACGTTAGTTTACGGCGAATAATGGAAGAAATGTCAAAAATCAAATTGATTCTCCCCTTTCCATTACCTAAACAAAAAACTTAATTCGTAAGAAGAAATTACATTACATTCAAAACTCATAATAATTCAATCAAATTGTTCACTTATCAAACAACAACAAAAACTAAAAAATTAATATAATTTCCGCTTTCTTGACTTAAGGCGGCTGTTGACGAATGAATATTTCTCTTTTTGTAACCTTTCTTTACTATTGTGCTAAGAAAATCCATAGAAAACGTGTAATTTTACAAAATTCAAATCAAAAATGTCCCATCTTTCAAATCCCGCCCATTTATTGTCTGTATATTGTCTAAGCAGGTTACAACTAAATTAACTCACACAATAATATAGGAATGTCGGTGTCGAATATACTCAAAAAAAGGTTTTAATTTCTTATGGGAAGGGTCACGGCCGCTTTCCGCCCATCTTTGCACAACTATTTACACTGGATCAACTCACACAAAATTTCAGCATTCTAGGTGTCATAGACCATATTCGATAATATGTTTTAACTTCGTATGTGAGGTACCACGCCCACTTTCCCAATACAGCGCATTTTTGGCACAACTACGCAGGTTTATGCTCGATGCACTCACAGAAAAGTTAAGTATTGTAGCTGTCATATAACTGAATATATTCGATAATAGGTTTTAACTTCGTATGGGAGGTACCACGCCCTTTTTCCAATACCGCCCACTTTTTGGCACAGTTACGCACATTGATGCTAGATGCACTCACACAAAATTTCAGCACTCTAGGTGTCATAGAACTGACAATATTCAATTCCATTACCCATTTTTGGCACAACTGTGCAGACTAATAATTAGTGTACTTTCACAAAAATTTAAGACTCTAGCTGTAATAGTATTCCGAATATGCTAATTTATAAAAAACGAATAAATCCCTAATTTGCGTGGAAGGTGCCACACCCACTGATAATATCAAAAAATTATATAGCCTATTTTCACCACCGGTTCAGCAGGAACATACTGTGAAAATTTCAAGAAGATCGGTTCAGTAGTTTAAGCTGATATAAAGAACAAACAAACAAACAAACACAGATTCATTTTTATATATATAGATAACATTTTTTTGTTTCGTTAGTGATATTTTAGAAAATTTTAAATAATTTTAAAGAACACTCCCAATGTGCTTAAATATCCTAAATATTTTTATTTATTTTGTTTTTTTTTTTAGTCCTAGTTAGGGAAAAACTTGATGAATCTCCACCAATTTTAACTATTTACAATCCCAACAGTCTACACAATCGGGGTAGCCTGAAGTTCATGATTCCTAATATAGCCGTTTGATTGGTACCATGTGTCTCCTTTTTTCATCGTGACCCTAAAAGTACGAATTTGGAAAAAATATTTTTTGCTTGTTTTGCACGCCATTTTAATTTAGTTTTTTATGTTTACATTTTTTGTTAGATATTCACGATACCGCTTTTTTCTACAAAATCACGCCAAATCCCGCTTTTTGAATTCATAAATCCCGGTTTTTGCCCAATAAGAGATGATCACGTTAAGTGTAATGCTGCCTTCGGCCAAAAAATGAAAACTTTGACCCACAGTAAAAAGAAACTCGGACTATCTGGACTATAAGTTTATTCTGCAAAAATGATCTACTCAACATGCCCTTTCAGAACTATAAGGTCGCTTTTATGTCCCAAAAAGACTGTTGGACTGTACAGTGATATGATCCATAAAATGTATGTTTTTAACTAAATTTCTACCGTTTGAAAGGACTATTTTCGACTTTTTTGCTCCACTGCATAAAACCACAAAAAATATTTAGATGGTCCAATGTGCCTTTCTTGGGCTAGCACTACAATTAAAAAAATCTAGTCCTTAAAAAATGTTGATATTGAAATACAACTCTACAACTCAAACGTACTAAAACATTCTAATGTAATTGTCAAATTGCAACATTTAGATTTCAATGCGTTTTTTGATTATTCCCTTTTCTACCTTTTTAGAATTAACACCACATTTAGCTGTAGTCATTTACTTATGGAATAAACTTTTGATTTAAACAACGTGGTTTTACTTTACTTTGGCTCACGCGGATTCCACATAAGGAATATATAGAATAACCCCAACAAAAAATGTTAAGTCCTTTTAAATGCAAACTCGACAAGACTATGAAAAATATGACAGTTTTGATATGTTTCACGACTGTTTTCAGAATTATATAGACTATTCGATTGTTTTTCATTTTGTCGCACGGTAAGTATTTCTTCATTACACCCTAATCCCTATACATACATACGTATGTGCATGTATGTGAAAATCATGTTATGATATTTCTTGTGCGAGTATATTTATGTGCATATGCTTGCATATTTGTGAATGGGGTTTGCTTACATCTCTGTGTGCATGATTTTACTATAATTTATATGCAAATTATAAATTTTTATTAAAGGAAATATGTTATACTTTATGATTGTATGAAGGCAATCAAGCTGAAAAGGAAACGATAAGAAAAGAAGTACAGTTTGTTGAAGATGAATATATTTTTTGAGATATTAAGAATATTTCTAAAGCATTATTTCTAGTTTCTATTTGAACGTTAATCTTTGTAATCATTCTATTAGCTCTGTATCAATAGATAGATATATTAAAGTAGTGTGGTAACACTGTGTCAATAAATACTCACAAAAAGTTAATCAAGTGCATCTTTATAAAAATGAGTTATTATTTTTGACCGGCAGCACCAAGAAGGTAGATGTTGTTGACATTTTAGAAAGATGCTGAAATATAAACTAGTTTGTCCACAAAAATTCTACTTATTGACCAATTCCAGCTTATCCTTTATCGAACTCCACATATCATTTCCAAATTTCCCGAAAAAAGGGGAAATGTTAAACAAAACAGTTTATTGATTATTCAGATTTCTAATTACACTGTGCTACAGAAAAGAATGAAGTTGAAAACTCTGGGAAGTGATATTATTTTTCTTGTAGGTATTGTCGAATAGAACAAGAATCTGTATTTTAAATTTGCCAGACACCCCAAAAATCTTGAGTTAGCATTTATAAGCCTTTAACTTAGTAGGTTATCAACTGATTTTCACAATTTCACGTCGGATTATGAGAAGAAGAAACCTGGTGCTGTTTACTTTTGTCCAGCTAACACATATTTGTAAACAATTTTTAGCCATTTTTCAGCTTTCACAATATTTTTTTTTGTTTGGTAACCGTTTTACTTGTAAATTTATTTAAATAACAAATTTAGTGTGGACTAAACGCCGCTTTGTTTTAAAAATTCCGTCAGTAATTGTTGAAAAAATACAAGTTTTGGTGATGTCAGTTCAAATCTCACATAATTTTACGAATTGAAGTCCGACAAAAATACTTAAAGATAAAAACGGTGGAAAAGTTGCCAGATTTAATTTTTTCTTTTCAAAAAATACCCGAATTCCCAAAATGGATGGGGCATTCCACGACAAATCGTACAGTTCAAAAAATATATTTTTGATTTCCTCCGTTTTTTACATTGTTTATTACCCACTAAAACACCCCTCGCACACTTTGAAAAGATATAGCTTTTTTTAAAAATCGCTAAATAGTAATTATTTTTTTAGTCTTTTGCTCATAACTTCGTCAATAATGGTCCGAATTGGATATTCTTTTTTTAATATTTTTGTTCTTAGACGTGCTTTTCAGAAAATATATTGAAAAAAATATTCATAAAGTTTTTGTATACAAATTTAGATTTTTTAAATTAAAATTTTATTTTCTAATTGTTTGTACTCTTCGATTTGCTCGAAATTTTTTATTTAAACATATACACTGTAAATGTTGAGGCGTGGTTGGAAGCGGGCCTATAAAAATTATTGTTTTTTAATTTTTTGAAAATTTGGAAACTCGAAAAAAAAATAAAAAACTGTAATATTTATAGGCCCACTTTCAACCAAGCCTCAAAATTTACACAGTAAATAGATGTTTAAATAAAAAAATTTTCGAGAAAATCGAAGAGTACAAACGATTAGAGAAAAAGTTTTAATTTAAAAAATAAAAAATTGCATACAAAAACATTGTGAATATTTTTTTTCTGAAAAGTACTACAAAAAACAAAAATACTAAAAAAGAATATCCAATTCTGACCATTATTGACGATGTTTTGAGCAAAAGTCTGAAGAAATAACTACTATTTAACGATTTTTAAAAATGCTATATCTTTTTAACGAGTAATCAGAAAAAACTCAAAGTATGCCGGGGGTGTTTTTAGTGGGTACTAAAAATGTAAAAAAATGGAGGAAATCAAAAATATTTTTTTAACTGTCCGATTTGTCGTGGAATGCCACATATAGTACGTCTTGTGCTTTATTACAAAATTTGCTTATGATTTGACTTTTTCTGCTCTAGCAGCCACATAATTTAACAAATTTTGATCAAATTTTGCACAACTCCATATATCTAAGTTATAAACATCTGTGGTGCAAATGGGTCAAATCGGTTCATTTTTAAATATAGTTCCCACACAAATGTTGCTCCCGATTTGACTTTTTTGCTTAAGAAACCACATAATTTAATCGATTTTGATTAAATTTGGCACATGTTAAAAACATCTGTGGTGCAAATGGGTCAAATCGGTTCAGATTTATATATAGCTCCCACACAAATGTTGCTCCCGATTTGACTTTTTTGCTTAAGAAACCACATAATTTAATCGATTTTGATTAAATTTGGCACAGCTGCTCATATTTCAACTAGAAATATCTGTGGTAAAAATAAGTCAAATCGGTTCAGATTTAGATATAGCTCACATATAAATTTCGCTCCCGATTTGTAATTAACCGATGAAACCAGACACCCTATACGATTTTCTTCAAATTCGGCAGAACAACTTATATTTACACTACACCATTTTCAAGAGTAATTCAAAAGACACCATTTGAAATTCAAAAATTCCATTTGAAATTCAAAAATTCCATTTGAAATACAAAAAAAATGTCAATTGAAATTCGAAAATTCCATTAGAAATTCAAAAAATAGCAAATGAAACTCAAAAAAATATCATTTGAAATTCAAAATTCGTCATTTGTAATTCAAAGGACACCATTTGAAACTCAAAGGTACTTAGGCCTGGGTTATTTGCGTGGGAGGTACAACAAATCATAACTATTTTACAGGTATAAAGTGATAGTAAAACCATTTCCAATATTAAATTGTTACTGATCAGTTTTATTTTAACCAAATTTGCCAATTTGTGTGAGAGGTCTTGCAATATCGCTCATATTGCAGGTGTATATAACGTCTATGAACACATGACCATTGACCAAATTTCAGGGTATTCCGATCGTCCGTATAAAAGTTATAAAATCTTTAAATTTAAATAGGTTAGAGTGATTTGCGTGAGAGATACGTAAATCTGTTTTCTTAACAGCAGACTATTAACGTTTACAGAAATAAATAAATGCTACCCAACCTATTGTATATTTTGCTTAAATAATTTTGTTTTACCTTTTTGAATTGCAAATGGAATAATTTTTGAATTACAAATGAAAACTTTTGAAATTCAAATGGTGTCTCTTGAAATACTTATAACGAGTTTTGAATTACAAATGAAGAGTTTTGAATTTCAAATGTTGTCTTTTGAATTACAAATGATGTCTTTTGAATTACAAATGATGTCTTTTGAATTACAAATGACGACTTTTGAATTTCAAATGTTGTCTTTTGAATTACAAATGACGAGTTTTGAATTTTAATTGACATTTTTTGAATTTCAAATGGAATGTTTGAATTTCAATTGACATTTTTTGAATTGCAAATGGAATTTTTGAATTTCAACTGGTGGCTTTTGAATTTCAAGTGATGTCTTTTGAATTACAATTGAAAAATGTGTAGAAACATCTATGGTAAAACTGGATGAGATCTGTTCAGATTTATATATAGCTCCAATACAAATGGCGTTCACTATTTTCGCCGAATTGAATTGTATTGGAGTAGAAAAAACCGACCGACTTTAGCCTTTCCTTGACTTTAATTAAAATTTAGACAAACCATCATTAGGAGGCTAATAGTTATACATTCCTACTTACACTACTCATTTCCGAACGATTATTTACGTTTTTGACATTTAAGTGTTATGCATCCCTTTATGATACCCTCTTCTCTCAAGATTTTATTACCAAAAGTACATTGGATATGTAATGCAAAACTGCGCAATTTTTGACCAAAAATATAGAACTTGTCTGTTCTGGCAATTGTGGCCGGAAAGATATCAAATTGAAAGCAAATCATCGAAGATAGTTGAAATCACAGTATCATATACCGTCCTAAGACAAAACAACAATGTAACTTTTTCCACAGAATATGCATGTCAAAATCTATTTCAACATACTTCCGATGTAAAGCATACCAATTAAATAAATATAGGGTGGTCTAAATTCAAATTTCTTTTTAAAAAATAACTATTTTTCGGCTTTGGTTTATATGAAATAGCAAATATTCCAAAAACTCCAGTTTAGGTGGGTGCCGCATTTCGACCAAAACTTATTTCCAATAAACACACAGTTTGGGTTACACAACATTGACTTTTGAAATATCTTCGCTTTATTTCACAATGTTGTTCAAACGTAAAGCAATTCATTTCATTGTACGTACATATGACACTTACATTCTATCAATATTCCACTGACAAAATAAAATATGCTTTAAACCATAAAACTATGGTCATTGATGATGCAAAACATTAAAATAAATACAAGAATTCGGTAAAGTGGAATATTTAGAACTAAAAACAAAACATAATTGTTTTTACGGTTCAATAAATAATTCCTTTGAAACACAATTAAATGCAAATATTACTAAGTATTAATACAAAAACATATACGTACACAAGTGTTGTAAATATTTACGGTATATACATGAATACATAAGACTTTATTTAAATACTATTCGTATAAATACGTCCAAGCATTGGCAAGTCAGAATTTTGTTTCATTACGAAAGTTTTTAAGATTCTCTTTTGTTTTTATACCCTACCTATTAAAAGGTGCTTTCGTAACAAAAACGTATATGCAAACATAAACTGATAAAAATATTTAAAATCGTGTAAGATCGTGTACGGTCAGATCTGTAGGATTCGATATAAAAGGAAATACCAATTGATAGCTTTGTAAAAAGTTGAATATGAAAAAATTAATATGAATGGATTTCAAAATTATGGAACAAATTCAATGACAGCAACAGAATGAATATTTGGAACAGAAAAACTTATACCGAATTAATAATTGATTAAAATAAAACTACAAAGTATTGAAATACTATATCGTAATTACGATATTGAAAAAACAACGGGCAAATCTTCTGAAAAATGTTCACTTTTTCAGATTTTTAACAAACAATACTGAAAAATTGTTTTGTTGGAGGATTTTTATTATTCTGAAATTAGAATACATTTAAGCCATTTTAACTTTGAACAAATAGGTAAGTTTCAGTCAGTTAAACCGACTTATGTATACCAGGCTGGGTTGCGGGCCATACAAATGGAAAAACAATTTCGAATGAGTATGAATGACAGAAGTTGCTGTCATCCGCAAATGAGTATATTGGATTCGAATTCCGATCCAAGAGGTTGTCGATGAAAATAAGAAACAGAGAGTGGGAAAGGACAGAGCCCTGTGGTAATCCTGCGGTTAACCTATGCTCGTCGGATGAGAACCCATCTACAACAACACGTACAGTGCGATCTCTGAGGAAGCTCGATATAAATCGAGAGAACTCACTACCAACACCAAAAGCGATAAGCTTTGATATGAGTGCGCCGTGCCAAACTCTATCAAAGGCCTTGGAGTTATCTAGAACAACGACCTTACTCTCACCAAGCTGGTGAATAGATCGATTCCACTTTTCGGATAGCAGTGTCATCAGGTCTCCCGTAGATCGATTCCTACGGAAGCCATACTGTCGATCATTAAGTAAGTCATTAGTTTCTAAATACCTCACAAGATGGTGCTTAATCATACTCTCCATAACCTTCGAGAGCGCTGAGCAAATCGCGATCGGTCGATAGTTAGCAGAATTATTAGCCTCACTTTTTTAGGGATGGGCTGGATGTTCGCAATCTTCCAACACGCTGGCAAAACTCCTGCACGGTATGCAAGGTTGAAAAGATTACGAAGGGAACGGGCAAGCGTCGAAGAGCACTTACATAGGACAAGTGGTGGAATGTCATCCGGGCCTGGAGATTTATTTACGTCGAGATTTGCGAGAACCCTTTTAAGACCACGTGTTCGACAAAATATTTGAGGCATGGAATTAGATACATTTTCGATCACGGGGAGTGGTTGATTGCTTTCCGGCAAGGATGAATTCCTTGCAAACATTTCTGCCAATAGGTTAGCTTTGTCAACCGGGTTAGTGAATATCTGGTCATCTTTAACAAGAGTTGGGATAGATGAGAAGTTATCCTTTACTCTTCTCACAAATGACCAAACGCTCTTAGCAAGAACTTTGGCACGAAGACTTTTCACGTCTAAGTACCCTGGCACACGTGGTTCTTGTCTGCTTGCGTAGCAGATCAGTGGTGGCATTTTTATTTAAACGCCATTTCCTGAACGCTTCCTCTTTGGATCTGACAGCTGTTTTGCATGTCTGGTTAAACCAAATGGTTTATCCGAAATAACTTTAATTGGAATAAATGACTTCATTCCAATCAAGTTAATATTTTCAATCATTTCAGCCGCAGCATCTATATCGCCATTTAGAAAACAAAGTTTCCAATTGAAATGCTGGAAAAAGTTGTTGAGCTCGGCCCAACGTACCTTTTCGTATATATTATATATATACGGGCCTGGTGTCGAAGCGACACGAAGAGCGGAATACGAAAAGGATGCTGAAAAAATACAGTGATCCGAATTACCAAGAGGTGCTAGAACGTTAACTTCATACTTTTCAGGGTGTGATGTTAAGGAAAGATCAAGAATATTAGAGTGTTGCCCTTGGACACACGGAATGTGAGTCGGTTCATTCACTAGTTGCGTCAAATCATTATGCGCGGCAAAAAGCTCGGCGTATTGGCCCTCCAGTGTTGAGTGACTCGAATGGGCAAACCAAGAGGAATTATCGACATTGAAATCGCCAGCAACCACAATCTCACTGTCAGGACAATACTCTAAACATTTTGTAATTAAATCGGAAAGGGCGTCAAAGCCATTTAGGGATACCTCCCTTTCCGCGTTTGGACTTCTATACACAAATCCGAATTGTAGTACGTGTGTTCCAATCTTGAATTTAACCCAAAGGGAGTTCAATTCTGGATTTTCTGAGTTTACGTCTTGCTGGCTCTGGAACACTATGTCGTTGCGTACGTAAACCACAAGACCTCTTTGGGGAATAAAGAAGGACAGGGTGTGCTACCCAGGTACGTGAAAATCCTGTGGATCAGAACCTTCACATTCTGGATTTTCTGAGTTTAAGTCTTGCTGGCTCTGGAACACTATGTCGTTGCGTACGTAAACCACAAGACCTCAAGACCTCTGTGGGGAATAAAGAGGGACAGGGTGTGATACCCAGGTACGTGAAAATCCTGTGGATCAGAACCCTCACACACCTGACTCTCACAAAGAGCAAAAACATCAGGAGCGTTTAGCTCATAGATGGCTTGACCCAGTGACGAAATTGATCTTCATTAAACAATCCTATCTTCATTTCTGGGGGGTGACCGCTGTAATTTATTTTCGTGACCCATCCTAATGTATACCCTCGCTCAAAGAGAAAGCCAGTATGGAAGTTAGAATTACTTTAATTTTACTTAGAGCCGGATTATTTGTGTGATTGGTTCTAAAAGCATCGAGACACATGGACATGTAAAAACATGATCAACTAGTCATAGTGGATTTCAGACATCGTTATAGAATAGATATATTTGTGTGTAAGGTACTACAAGGCGCGTAGCAAACGCATACATATTTGATAGGTTTAAAGCGATTAAAAAATCATATTAAACTGAATCTGATTTCGGCTATTCATATGGAAATTATTTTAATCAATGTCCATGCAAAGTGGTGTGGAGGTACCAGAAGAAGTGTTACATTCATTCATAACAGAGATAAAAGCCGACCGATTTTAAGCCGACAAGCCGCCGCCGCCGCATGGGTCCGCACGAGCCTCGCCGCCGCCGATTTCATCGGTTCAAATCGACTTCAATCACGCCGCCGATTTCATTGACTCATACCGACTTCAATCACGCCGCCGAAATTTGACGGAGTTCTAACTCAGTCAAATCTTACTAAAAAAATATACAACCCACTTAAAATTACAAAAGAAATTATAACTGTCCACTTAGACAACCTACTACTGTGAAATATATTGACCTTTCTTTGAATTTGGTATCCCACATATGATGACGTCTATAGAAAGTTGAGTGATTGTATTTGGTTTGTATTGTTTGACTTGTGTGTATATAAAAACAAATTAAATAAAAAATATTTTATGTTAAAAATATTGGATTTGGCATTGATAATTATCCAGTGTATGTTCAATTTATGGTTATCGACCATAATCCGAAAAAGTCAACAGAAAATATTTAAAAAATTAAAATTTAATAATATATTGTTGTTACCGACAATGTGAAAAAATATTTTTTTATTTTGGGTAAAAAATTAAATTTTTATTAACGTTTATGTTATCTCAGCTTCTTATCCCGGCTTAAAGAAAAACAACCTTAATAAACAACAGCTTCTCTATTGTGCTTCTTTAGTGTGTCAAAGTAGGTAGAGTATTATCATTCATTGGAAAGATTATGATATTCAAGATGTCTGGTCAAATATGCCTCACATGAAAAGCTGTAATTGGAAAAATATTTATTAAATTCATCCATATTATAAATTTTGGGAATGGATTCCCACTCCCAAAAAATAATTGTATGGGATAATACTATTAAATTATGGGAACATTGGCTAATATTAACGAATATTGAACTATTTGCCAAAAAATAAAAGAAAAGGTGTTCAAAACCAATACAATTATTCCTTCCATTTTCCTAAAATTGTCAAATAAATAGGGGTGATCGATTGACAGAACGAGCCGACAAATCAGCCGAAAGCCGCCGCCGCAGACCCATTGTAAACAGCGCCGCCGCCGCCGATAATTATGGGTCGGCTTGTAGCTCTGATTCATAATTCAGGTTCTACAAAAACATTGCAAACGTCAAATTTCAGATTATTCTGATCATTCATATAGAAGTTATTTAAGTATGTTTGCGTGGGAATATTATCCACTTCACAAAATATGTGATCCCAACTATCCGTGGAAATTACATTCATACACTTAAGTCGCTTATGTTACTTTTTACAAACATGTATTCAAAACCTAGAATTCCAGAAAATTCATAGTGAAGATTTTTTCAAAAACTCCCTCTTCATTATGACTAATATTTTAAAAAAGTATTAAAAGGAAAAAATATTAAACTCTTAGTTAATCAACTTTTTCTAAGCGCGTATGGAAGAATGTTTTCTTTACAAAATCCCCTTTTTTAAATGTTGATATCTTTTAAATTAACAAATATAAAGAAATCAACAAAATAAAATATATTTCTTCATTAATTCAAGGATATTTTTATTTCCGAAGTCTGTCATGTATCTCACAGACATATCACTTTTCTCTTATATTCTCGAAAAGAAGATGCTAGTATTTCAGACGATACCAAGATCATTAAAATCTGAAGACGCGGTGCAAAGTTATGACATGATCATGAACAAAGCCCAAGAGTATCAACTTGTTCAATAGATAATTTTAGTACAGTGTAATTTTTACAGTGGGTCAAAGTTTTAAATTTTTGTGCGAAGGAAGCTTCTTGCTAAGTAAAAAATGTTGTAAGTTGAATTTTGGATTTTTGCCACAACAAGCGATGTGTTACTAGCAACATGGTTCTTAATACACATGCAAAAAATCAGCGGGATCCGTTGGATAGATCACGAGAAATTTACAAAACAAAATCGATTTTCCAAAAACGATGAACGAATTTTATCCCCAGTAATTTTGTTGTACAAGTTGGCGTACAATTTTCATTAGTAGAACATTTTAATCCTTAAATCAATTTTGAAAAGACTTTCTGATTTTCTCCAAAAAATGGTCAACTTGACCAATAAAGAGAGGATCTAGAAGGTAGAGATTTTCCACCAAAATAATCCTCATAAAATTCCACAATATAGTTCTGATAAAGGAATTCTCTCAGACATTGACTTACAAAATTTTTTCCACTTATTATAATGCTCCCTTCTACCAAAAAATTAAAACACGCTGTAAAAAAAACTCAGACCAGCTGGACTATAAGTTTATTCTGCAAAAATGATCTACCAATATGCCCTTTCACAATTATAGGCTCGCTATTTTGGGCGACTCGTTCGAGCATAGCTACTGCTAAGTCGCCTAGCTTTAATTCTTCCGCAAGATACATTGCCGAGATCTTTACGCAAAATACGCCAAGTTGTCGAATACTACAAGCCAAGCTGCTGAGGATGAGGACGAATCGGTCCGGTCTTCTTTCTCACAGAATGCTGTTTTTCGTAATACAGGTCAAAAAATTGGAGGAGCAGTTGTGGTGTGAGTCTTTCCATGATAACCTAACAATACTGAACAAAAATTACGAAGCATTTTGATATGAGTCAGACGCGATCTGTCAAAAAAGCCTATTGATATTTGAACTAGATCAAACGCCGTATTACCCACACGAACGAGTACAATGTACAGGGCCGTGCCAAAAGAGACATCCCAATAAGCACAAAAATTTTAAAATTCAAGTGCTTGAAATATTGTTTGAATTTAAACTTGAATTTAAACCTATTTTCAAGCGATATTCCAATGTATTGAAAATAGTTACCAAAAATTTATAATTCAAGTGATTGAAATATTGCTTGAATTTTAACTTGAATTTATACAAATTTTCAAGTCATATTCCAGTTTATTGAAAATATATTTTCATATATTTCGAAGAGCTGGAAGTTTGTGTCAGTAAAGCAATATCGTACGGGCGAATATTATAGATAACGAAGAAAATATAACAAAAAGGTAAATAAATCGTGATTACAAAGTGAAGTGCATAAGTGAAATATCTGTGAAATTTTTTTAGATTCTGCGAGTAAGTATGAACAAAAAATCGAAAGCAGATGCTCGCAAAATATTTGCATTGCTTACTCAGAGTAGGGAGCAAGATACTGAGGAGGCACCTGAAGAATATGGAGAAACATCTATGAACCAGTTTGATGATTTTGAAGATGAATCTGCGCCAATCAACAGAACAGAAGTGCAACAAGGCCATGGACTAAGAAATGAACTCGCAAGTTGGGCTGTGGAATTCAATGTATCAAATGCGGCAACAAGCCAGTTACTGAAGATTTTAAGAAAACACGATGTAAGTGGGCTGCCAATTGATGCTCGTAAATTAAAATGTACGCCAAAATCCCCGGTTGTCATAAATATGGGATCTGGAGAGCTTATGTGGTACGGATTAGAAGACGCCCTTACGGACTTCTTGGTCAAGAACAAACCTGCTGATTCAAATCTTGATATAAATATAAATATCGACGGCCTGCCCTTATCTAAAAGTTCAAACAGGCAAGTATGGCCTGTTTTAATGAACGTAAATGGGTATAAAGAAGTATACACAGTGACAGCATTCTGTGGGATGAAAAAGCCCCCCAGTTTCCGATTTGCTTTGAAGCAATTTGTGGATGAATTTAAGCGTCTGGCCGTCGATGGAATTCATTTCAACGGGGAACACTTCACAGTGCGGTGCAGATCGTTTATTGTGATGCTCCAGCGCGATCATTTGTTCTTGGGATCAAGGGTCATACGGGGTACAGTAGCTGTCCAAAATGCATCCAAAAAGGCACCGCGTGCAGCAGAAGGATGATTTTTCATTTCGAGAGCCATCCAAGGCGAACAGATTCCGACTTCCGAGAAAGAACAGACCCAAATCACCATAAACAGATGGGAAAAGCTGAAATCGAAAATTTGAATATTGATATGGTGAAATCTTTTCCAAACGATTATATGCACGTGGTATGTCTGGGTGTCGTCAAAACTCTTATGATAGGCTGGATCAAAAAGAGAGGTACAAATTTTTGTTTACGTCCCAACCAAATCAACCAATTAGAGTCAAAATTCCTTTTCCTTAAGACACAAATTCCAAGAGAATTTGCTCGTAAGCCGCGCCCTTTTAACGAGTTGGAGAGATACAAAGCTACAGAATACAGACAATTTTTATTATATACGGGCATTTTTGTGTTAAAAGATCTTCTGGAACCCGCTAAATATCAACACTTTCTATTACTTAGCCTCTCTATGCGAATACTTTTGGATAAACAAAATTCTTTAGTTAATAAAGACTGTGCCCAAAGTATGTTGTCGGAATTCGTAAACCAAATAACGCTTCTTTATGACGAATCTTTCCTCACATTTAATTTTCACTGTTTGTTACATTTGGTTGAGGACGTAGACTTTTATGGTGATTTGGAATCGATCAGTGCATTTAAATACGAGAATTGTTTGCAACAAATTAAGAAAAAAATGAGAAAGCATCATCAAATTGGCAGTCAACTTTATAACCGGATTGTTGAAGAGAGTTTATCCACTAAATGTAAATCATCTGAAGAAACCAAATCAAGATCGTTTGGCAATTTAAAACACATAAATTTCAAGAATTATTTTATCTCCAATAAACAACCTGACAACCTCTATTCCATTGGCAACAAAATTTATATAGTCAATTCCATTACAAATTACCCGGAATCCTGCAAAATTAAATCATATGAAATACTCAATCTTAATGATTTTTTTGAATTGCCAGTTAAGTCAAGCCGTTTTAACATATATGCAAGCAACGACCTCACTCTGAGTAATGTAATGGAAGAGCACTGCTTAAATAACATCCAAAAGAAAATAGTAATGTTCCAGAACTTTGAGCGAAATTTATACGTATTTATACCACTTATAGATGGATTTCAATGAACAATTCAGAATGGAAGAATCCCAACGAGGCGATCAACCAGCTTCAAAAAAAGGTAACTAATAAAGATGAAAATACCGACGAATGTTAATAATTGACTTTTATCATTGCAGATGTGCAAGCAATAATGGAAAAACTTGATGCAACCCAAAGAGTTATGTTACGATTATTAGAAGAAGTTAAGTTATTGCAAAACACCCGAAGCCAAACACCTAATACCACAAAATCCCACGTATTACCACAAAATCCATTTTCAAACAAAGAGTCTTTTTAAACTTGAGAAGAATGTAGAATCGTCGGAGGAACAATTTTTCAATTTGGTAATGATAATTACATATCGCTAATTTGCGAGAATACTCATAAAAAATGTATGCTCTAATGTATTTATGATCAACCGTTTTAGGTTACGGAATTTAAGGAACAAGTCTCTGGAAATTCCCAAAAGTTCATTACAAATTGTTGGAGGAAACTAATGGGCGATGATGTAGCACAATCTTTTTGTTGGCAAGGATCCGTATCTAAAACAGCTTTAAAAGCATTGTCAACAACACTTGCCATAAAACGTAAGGACCTAATCCATGCATTTGTCTTCTCATTACCAATTACCAATGTTTTCATTTACAGTTGCCTATAACGACAAATTTTCTGATCACACGGATGCAGAGTTTGAAAAGTGTACAATCGCATTTTTCCAGCAAGCCAAAAATCGGTTCTATAAAAAAATATCCAGGAATAATTCAAGTACATCTTGAAGATTACACATTTCTTTTCTTCCGTATTTTTATTTCCATTCGTATTATTAATTCACTTGTTTTTTCATATATTTCCATTCATACATTTAATTGATCTCAATATTGCTGTTATGTAAACATATAATATCATACACATAATTGATCTCAATTTTTCTGTTATGTAAACATAATAGTTATTAAATATGTAATAATAATGTTCACATTATGTATGCCAAGTAAACGTGATATTTTTTCTAATTTTATCGAAAAAAAGGACTTGAATTCGAATGTAGGGATTAAAGTGTAATTCCAGGCTTGAAATCCAGCTCACTTAGCTGTATAGTTTGACTTGAATAACACTGTAACTCGAGGCTTGAATTCCAACTCCCAAGGTTGTTTAGTTCGACTTGAATAACACTAGAATTCCGGGCTTGATTTACACTGTAAAGTCACTTTATTTTCCGACTGGAATTCAAAGGTTAAAATTGCTGGAGATCGCTATTGTTTTCAAGTGGAATTCAAGCATAATTCAACACTTGAAATTGGAAAATAATATTGGAATTCAACTTGAATTCCACTTGAATTCAAGCAAAAATGTTTATTGGGATATTTCTTTGAATTCTTTATAACTTTTTTAAATATTATGATACAGGGTTTTCCAACAAGAGGTGTTATTTTGAATCACATGGTATTTCGGTAGCTGTCAGTTTTGAAGCTTTTATTCTTCGACATTTGGCAAGTAGAAACTACGCCATTGCTAAAAATGGAACGATACACGCTTTAACAACGCAAAGAAACTCTTAAAATTCATGAATGAAAATGATCCGAAATTCCATCGAAAAATCATATTGACTGATGAGGCCCATTTCCACCTCGGTGGCTACGTCAACAAGCAAAATTGTCGTATCTGGGCTCGGAAAACCCAAGAGTTATTGTTGAATAACCTCTCCGTCCTCATCGTGTGACTGTTTGGTGCGGTTTATGGTTCGGCGGGGTCATTGGACCTTACTTTTTCGAAAATGAGGTTGGATTAACAGTTACGGTCAATGCACTGCGCTATCGAGAGATGATTAATGATTTTTTAATGTCGCAGTTGGATGGTATTGATCTGGACAACGTTTACTTTCAACAAGACGACGCTACGTGCCACACAAGCAGCGAAACCATTGCTCATTTACGGGAAAAGTTTCCGGACCGTGTTATCTCTCGAAGAGGGAG
>OX377618.1:157060900-157228153 GCA_947397865.1 Polietes domitor
AAATTGCCGCATATGGGGTTCAGAGAACGCCCACTTGACTATTGAGAAGCTAATGCATCAACAACGAGTCACAGTTTGTGTGTATTTTGGGCTGTACTGAAAAATTTGATTGATCGGATGAGGTACTGCCTAGCCAGTCGTGGTATCATATGAATGATATTGTGTTCCATTATTAAATGACAAATTTCAAACTTTTTAATAAAACCAGAAATTTGGAAAAATGATCAGTATTTTTTATGTTAATTTATTATAATTTAAAATTTTAAACCAACACGATTGAAATTAAATTTATTATATACTAGCTGACCCGACAAAAATTTTCCTGTCCATATTTCAATAAGTTTGTTTCTAAAACACGCTGTAAAAAAACTCAGACCAGCTGGACTATAAGTTTATTCTGCAAAAATGATCTACCAATATGCCCTTTCACAATTATAGGCTCGCTATTTTGGGCGACTCGTTCGAGCATAGCTACTGCTAAGTCGCCTAGCTTTAATTCTTCCGCAAGATACATTGCCGAGATCTTTACGCAAAATACGCCAAGTTGTCGAATACTACAAGCCAAGCTGCTGAGGATGAGGACGAATCGGTCCGGTCTTCTTTCTCACAGAATGCTGTTTTTCGTAATACAGGTCAAAAAATTGGAGGAGCAGTTGTGGTGTGAGTCTTTCCATGATAACCTAACAATACTGAACAAAAATTACGAAGCATTTTGATATGAGTCAGACGCGATCTGTCAAAAAAGCCTATTGATATTTGAACTAGATCAAACGCCGTATTACCCACACGAACGAGTACAATGTACAGGGCCGTGCCAAAAGAGACATATTTCTTTGAATTCTTTATAACTTTTTTAAATATTATGATACAGGGTTTTCCAACAAGAGGTGTTATTTTGAATCACATGGTATTTCGGTAGCTGTCAGTTTTGAAGCTTTTATTCTTCGACATTTGGCAAGTAGAAACTACGCCATTGCTAAAAATGGAACGATACACGCTTTAACAACGCAAAGAAACTCTTAAAATTCATGAATGAAAATGATCCGAAATTCCATCGAAAAATCATATTGACTGATGAGGCCCATTTCCACCTCGGTGGCTACGTCAACAAGCAAAATAGTCGTATCTGGGCTCGGAAAACCCAAGAGTTATTGTTGAATAACCTCTCCGTCCTCATCGTGTGACTGTTTGGTGCGGTTTATGGTTCGGCGGGGTCATTGGACCTTACTTTTTCGAAAATGAGGTTGGATTAACAGTTACGGTCAATGCACTGCGCTATCGAGAGATGATTAATGATTTTTTAATGTCGCAGTTGGATGGTATTGATCTGGACAACGTTTACTTTCAACAAGACGACGCTACGTGCCACACAAGCAGCGAAACCATTGCTCATTTACGGGAAAAGTTTCCGGACCGTGTTATCTCTCGAAGAGGTGATCACAATTGGCCACCGAGATCTTGTGATTGAACACCTTGCGACTTCTTCCATTGGGGCCACGTGAAAGATAAAGTCTACGCCAACAGCCCAGCGTCGATTCAATACCTCAAAGATAGAATTCGCGAGGGCATCGGACATGGCTATGTTAATAAGCAAAATTGCCGCATATGGGGTTCAGAGAACGCCCACTTGACTATTGAGAAGCTAATGCATCAACAACGAGTCACAGTTTGTGTGTATTTTGGGCTGTACTGAAAAATTTGATTGATCGGATGAGGTACTGCCTAGCCAGTCGTGGTATCATATGAATGATATTGTGTTCCATTATTAAATGACAAATTTCAAACTTTTTAATAAAACCAGAAATTTGGAAAAATGATCAGTATTTTTTATGTTAATTTATTATAATTTAAAATTTTAAACCAACACGATTGAAATTAAATTTATTATATACTAGCTGACCCGACAAAAATTTTCCTGTCCATATTTCAATAAGTTTGTTTCTAAGTTTGTGTTGGGTAAAAATCAGCAAAATCATTAATGGACAGCGGATTTTTATGCAAATTCTATTTTTTATCTTTGCAACATATGTTGACATTAAAATTGGTTATATCGATTTTTTTAATATTGAGATCATTAGAATCATTTGTGTGAAGTCAATTATAATTATCCTCTCAAAATTATTTTTGCATAAAAATCGTCTGTCTAGTCAATATTTGGTCTAATTTATTTAAAGACTTTATGTGAGACATCGTATATTCATACCGAGCGATCCATTTACGTTACTGCACAACCATTACAATTCTTCGACAGTTTGTACGTTGAAAGTTCTTTAATATGCGTATTCAACGGCGAATTGATTGCTGAAGCAGTTTTACATTTTTCAACAACTTAGCTGCAATTTGAGATGAAGGCGTTAAATTTAAATTCTGCGAGAGAATCGTAGCCAAAATCTACACGACCAAATAGTCTTATGGCTCCAACGTGATCGTCCAATTTCATCGTTCAAAACTTTCATAAGTGTCGTACGTTAATTGCCGATTTAACAGCGGAGCGTGCACTCAAAATATATTCATCTTCTTGCTTTCTTCAATAAGCTATTCGTTATTGGAAAAAATAATGTGGTATTAACTGCAGATTCTGAGGCGATAGTCTGCGGTTGTCAACGTAATCTTCTATAAAAACGGAATCATTCACTTTAATGTCATTCGCAGCCATATATAACATATTCGCTCAAAGACACTCGATTTGGAGCAACGTAGGGGAACACGAACTAAAAAATCAAAATATCAACATTCGCAATTTCAACAGAATTTTTCTAGTGGAAATGTCCAGCAATTGTTTTGAAAATGCTCCAGATTGGCTGTTCCACGACACATGATTATGTTACGTTACATTAATGTAAGTCGAAAGTCACTGTTGAATAATTGAACCAACAGTGCGCCATAGTACACTCCTCCGGACCGATCAAAACGTTGGCCACCTCAGATCTATGAAAAGTTGGACGATGGAGTTTCGTTAATTTTCATATTCATCGAAACCTGAGTGCATTTCGGCAGCAGCTGAAATTCCTGATGAAGCAAGCATCGCTTCAATTTTGCGAGCGAATTTTTGCCAAAATTGGTACGATCAAAAATGATTTTCCGGTTTCACCGAGAGCGTCCAAGAAGAAAATCACTATAGTTTAATCGTCCGCGTGTTCCTTAAGCATCTTATACTCGCAATGCATCGTATTCACATTGTTTTTGCAATGCATTCCAACTCTCGATCGGATAATGTGGCGCTGTCATTCCCAGTTGGGCTAATATTAACCGCATATATTAATCGCATGCCTCATTGTGAATTTTCAGAAATGTCCTCTTTGTATTTGGTTTACGAATCAGTAAAAATACATGAAATACGTGTAACTGGGTTTCCCTGTTTGTTTTTATGACCGATTACGAACTGGAATTATGAACCAAATAAAAATGAATCAACAAAATAAGTCGTTCCTATCTGACAACAAAAAACGAGGTTAAGATCGGCCGGGCCTAACTTTATATACCCTCCACGATGGATTGCATTCCACAGAGGTTGTCAGTTTTCGTAGAAGTGCAGTAATATTACAGGAAAATATAATTATATATATATAATATATATATAATATATAATATAGCCAAACCAAAACAAATACAAATATTGAAAAAACAACTTAATAAATAAATGTAATATTTTAATTATTTCACGCCATTATTTATTTAACCTTTCCGTGGATTTGTCGAATATATTTGACAATTCATATAGTTGCTACTTAACGGCGACTGACGAACAATTCAATTATATTTTTCATATTGTGTTTCTTCTATTCTCTTCACAAAGCTTCCTATTAGTAATATTCTCGACAATTTTTGGAACAAAGCAAGTTGTTATACTTTTTTTCGAGTTTTAGTGTGGCGAACACCCCATAACAAAAATCTTGTATACGAGTTTTTAGCTATAGCTAATTTACCATAGATTTATAACTCGATATAAATAAATAAGATAACCAGAAGAATTTTATAAAATATTTTTGAATATTTTTACGAGTCTTTGGAGACGTTTCGTAAAAAAATATTTATTGTGATTCAAAATTTTTACGTTTGGTAGCTTATTTGATTTTGTCCTATAAATTTGACATTGATTTTAAAAAGTCTATATCTTCTAAACGATAAACTTCCCACAAAAATAAATATTTTTCCCATTATTTGAGGGCCAATATTACCTTATATACAAACTTTCGTGTATTTTGCTTTCCATAAAATTAATTCGACCCGGAAAGGGTTAAAAACAAAAAATAAATATTCTTGTATTTATATTTTCAAAAAGCTTAAATACCATAAATATTGGTAGATAGTGGGTGCTACAGTTGGTTGTATTTCCATTCTATTTTAATTTCAAAAGTACAAATTTTGAAAATCTATTATCACACGTACACAGTGCAAGATAACCTATCATCATGATTCAACCAATTTTTGTCGTAAAAGAAAAATTACGAATTTAGAAAAAAACTTTTTATTTTGCGTGTTCCATGATTCCAGCTGCGCCCATTTCGTTGGTACCATTTTTACCCCCTTGACGTTTCTACGCAATTCGAATTTCATCATTCTAGCTGTAGTCGTTGAAAGTACGAATTTCGAAAAATTCGTTTATTTTCCGTGTCTAAGCAGTCAGAGGAATGTATACTCCGAATTGCATGACTCTAGCTGCGGTCATTTGGTTGGTACTATTTGTATCCCCTTTTTCCAATTTACCCCAAAAAGTACGAATTTTGAAAAATCTGTGTATTTTACTTGTGTATGCAATCAGAGGAATGTATACACCGAATTTCATTATTCTAGGTACAGCCGTTTGGTTGGTACCATTTTTATCCCTCCGTACCCATTGTATCCCTTGAAAGTACAAATTTGGAAAACAACCTTTTATTTTTCATGTCTACGTATTCAAAGGAATGTATACTCCGAATTTCATGACTCTAGCTGCGGTCATTTGGTTGATACCAAAAAGTACGAATTTGGAAAAAAATAATTTTATATTATGTATCTACTCAATTAGTGGAATGTACACACCGAATTTCGTGTTTCTAGCTGTTGTGGTTTTATATCTACCATTTTTTGTCCCATTTCACCCCCTACAAATAAGAATCACTTTATGGTGCACGTTTTTGCTATAAGGGGAATGCGCATAACAAATATCAAGCAAATATAAACAGACATATTCAAAAAACATACTTAAATACGCTAAAATATTAGGGATTATTATGGGCATTTTTAGTCCTTGTGAGTGAAAAATGTTTCCCTTTGGGCAGATTTCGCCCCATTGCAATCCCAACCGATCTACGACTATAAGACTCATTTATGGAAAATTTGAACGTTCTAGCTCCTTTCGTTTAGATGCTAGCGTGCTTTCAACAGACGGACGGACGGACGGATATGGCTAGATCGTCTTAGAATTTTATGACGATCAAGAATATACATATATACTTTATAGGGTCTCAGGTCGATATTTCAAAGTGTTACAAACGGAATGACAAAGTTAGTATACCCCCATCCTGGAGGTGGAGGGTATAAAAAGTGCATAAAATATAAAGATTTTTTGCATTTTGTCCGAATTTTCTGACTTTTCTTTATAATTATCTGAATTTTTGGGTTCCGAAAACTTTCGCAGAATTTCGCATATCCATTGGTTGAGTTCATTCAAGCTTTGGGTTCATTCAAAAATTCTATAGAAAAAGACACTTTCAGTTTTTAAACATTTTCCTATTTTGCGGTCAACTATACAAAAGTTTTTTCGTCTTAAAACCCAGTTCGGACTACAACAAACAGTTTGTAAAATCGGCCAAATCTGTTCAGCCGTTCTCAAGTGATGCGATACCAACGAACATCATTTCATTTTTATTATACAGATTATATATACTTTTTCGTGTCAGAATTTAGCTGATTAACGAAAAGATAATTGAAATTTTAAAATCGAACACTTCTATTACGTACACACACCGGTAATAGTTGACACTACTGTAGGGTTTATATCTGATCGATGTCGGCCGCCACCAACATGGCGTGTGTGTATGTTTATGCGTGCATACGTAAATCTGAAAGATTAATTTAGAACACGATGATTTGATAGAGATTGAAAGCCTCACACAAACTCACTCACTCACATAAACCACCTACACACATAATTGGAATTGCTTTTCTTCATGTTATCAAGGCTTTGATATCATACACGTGTGTATGTATGTATATGCGAGTATGTATACATACATATATTGAAACATATCTCTGATTTATCAGGATGTTCAATGGATACATCACAGTACAGCATGCACTCACATCAATATACTTTAACCTCAAACGACATACTAACACAGAGCCACATGTGTGTGTATGCTTTTCAATCTCAGTCGAATATCACTCGATTATTTGAAAGGGAGCATAAGTCACTTTGCCTTCAAATTGCCATTTGCAATTAAAAGTGTGAATTTTCAAACAGTGTTGTCAACTTTGATTTCGATAAAATGAAAATAAACTCACGACATGTTCAATTGTACTCAAACTGCGGAACCTTTTACTGAGATTTGTAGGTTTCGCTCAAACCCCAGTATTTCTTTTGATATTTATTGACATTATTTTTCAATCAAAAAACTGACTTAATCGCCTTTTAAAATCATCGATTCATACATAGCAAGATACTTCCCCATTGCAGTCGGGTGTGTTTTTATGAATTTCTGTAAAAACAACAGAAACCTAAATCAACCGTATTTCAGTTGAATAATTTTCGAGTAAATTTGCATCAATTATACTTTATGTTTTTGTATCCAATCGATTTTATAAGTAAATACATTTTAATTAATGCACATACACATATAGTGTACTATCAGTTCTTTTGTGAAAAGCAAAAATTAAATAAGAAGTGGACGGACAGAATCCTGTATAACTTCCTAAGTTATGACAACGTTGATAGCCAGTTAAAATTAATTGGCATGTCCTTTGTGTGGAAAACATTCAGAAGACAATGTATTCTTCAATTACAAATTATTCACTTCCTTATAATCGATAATTCCAAATCAAGTAAAATAATGTCAGTCGGTTAAGTTTGTTGTGTAATTGAAGCAAGATTTCAATTAAATAGAAAAGGGAGTTTCTTGCCATTTGTTTTTTGTTATTGAAGCCTGAGATATTATACAGACGGAGAGTGCAAATGGCTCCCTTACAGCGTTTCTAGAAGTGACGATTTATTTATCAAGAGGTTGGTGTACGGGAAATACTTCAAATCAAACGTTTTAATCGTTTTTAAGACCCCTATCAATACTAATAATTTAAAGTTAAAACAGTACATCGGGTTTTTAAGTAATTTGACATCTGTAACATTTAGTTTCCTTTTAAGATTCTCTTGTTTTCGTTTAAGACAAAGGCTCTTAAAGGTGTTCTCTCTATTATTAATATTTAAAAAATATATCTATTTTACACTGTACTATGACGAGATTTGAAAATAAATTTAAATCATCATGTCAAAAACTTAATATTGTACTTTGTAAACGTATTATTTTTTAATTTTTTATTTATCCAATTTGCCGTCGCTCTTTGTTGATATTATAACAAATTCTCAACTTTCTAAAATATGTTTACTCCAGTTAAAACCACATAGAACTACAAATGGAATATGTGGACTAAATTGAAATTGAAATCTCGGGATTTTTATTTATTATATTCCCTATTTCAGTATAACTTTCTATGTATTTTACGCACCGAACTGAATTTTAGTTTAATCAAAGAACGTAAAAATACAAGAGGTGAAATCTCGCTCTTTGTCTGTTAATTTGTTGAGAGGCCGAGCTATGCCACCGAATAGCAATAACATTTGCTTCTGCAAAGCACAATTGCTTGTCGTTATTTTACTGTTTTTATCAGTTTTTGCTATGAAATTCAAATATATTTCAAAAATTTAGCAGTCAACATTGTTTTTCTTATTTTAATGCTTTGCTGTAAAAAGCTAACTTGGCTTTATCAGCAACATTCGCTGTTATTGCCCAACGGTGCGCCGATAATAACAGACAAAGAATAAGATTTCTCGTCCTGTATATAGAAGGTCTTCGATTTTAATCCTACTGCTCACAATAAACTGAAAATACTACAGAGAAATATCCATTTTTATGTTGGCGATGTAAATGTATCTGGCAACACTGGTATTTTAAATTTGGATCAATATTAATGTAACAGTTAACTGAAATATTTGTGATGTAATTAATTGATAAAAATACATTATTATATTATTGGATGTTGTAACAAATAACAAGTAAAAAAGTCGTTAAGTTAAAAGGTATTGAAAGTACCTTTAAAATGGTATATAACTTAATTCACCTTTTGGTACACATGTACACATGGCGTGGTCCGATCGGCCCAATTTTATTTTTATTTTTTGCGTATGATATGTCGGCCCAGCCCGACTTTCCTTACTTGTTTTTGCATGTATATGTAGTAAAACAAATTTATACAACGAATTCCATGATTCTAGCTGCGGCCATTGGTACCACTGGTATCCCCTTTTCCCCATTTTACCCCTTAAAAATATGACTTTCGAAAATCTCAACTTGACTCATAGTAAGAATGTGAAAGTGTTCGTCTGAGGTTGTAGTTTATGGTGGCATTTTTCGGCAAACTTCAAAAATTTTCATTTTATTTTAGCACAGTTTTTGATTAGCCATAGACATATATATGATTATATCTCTGAATTAGTTTTGTGTACGAGACCCATCAATATTTTATTTAAAAGGTATTGAAAGTACCTTTAAAATGGTATATAACTTAATTCACCTTTTGGTACACATGTACACATGGCGTGGTCCGATCGGCCCAATTTTATTTTTATTTTTTGCGTATGATATGTCTAGCAAATGTGCAAAATTACAAGACTGTATGTTTATTTTTCGACTTTATGCCATAAAAAATGGATTTGGGACCAGTGTGCAATATACATATTTCTTTTGTATACACTCCACGAGAGTATTATGTCTTTGTGCATTTGTTTGTAACACCCAAAAGGAAGGGAGATAGACCCATGTCCGTCCGTATGTCTGTCCGTCTGTCTGTCAGTCTGTCTGTCCGTCTGTCCATCTATTGTTGTAATCAAATTGCAGGTCGCAATTGTAGTCCGATCTTAACAAAAATTCACACAAATAAGTTTTGTTGATCAAGGACGAACGCTATTTAATTTGAGGCAAGTCGGTTCAGATTTAGATATAGCCCCCATACAAATGTCGCTCCCGATTTGACATTTTCCGCTCTAGAAACGACATATTGCACCAAATTTTCTTTAAATTTGACACAACATCATGTAATCCAACTACAAATACGTATTCAGAAATTAGGTGAGATTGGTTTAGATTTAGATATAGCCCCCATACAAATGTCGCTCCCGATTTGACATTTTCCGTTGTAGAAACGACATGTTGTACCCGATTTTCTTTAAATTTGCACAACATCTTATAATCAAGCTAGAAACACCTATGCAGAAAAAGTGGGTAAGATCGGTTCAGATTTAGATATAGCCCCCGTACAAATGTCGCTCCCGATTTGACTTTTGCCGGTTTAAAACCACAAATTTTACTCGATTTTCTTTAAATTTGACACAACAGCTTATAATCAAACTAGAAACACCTATGCAGAAAGTGGGTAAGATCGGTTCAGATTTAGATATAGCCCCCAAACAAATATCGCTCCCGATTTGACTTTTACCGCTTTAGAAACCACATGTTATTCTCGATTTTCTTTACATGTGGCACAAGATATTATAATCGAACTAAAAACATCTGTGCAGAAATTGGGTAAGATCGGTTCAGATTTAGATATTGCCCCCATACTAATGTCGCTCCCGATTTGACATTTTCCGCTGTAGAAACGACATATTGTACCCGATTTTCTTTAAATTTGGCACAACATCTTATAATCGAACTAGAAACACCTATACAGAAAGTGGGTAGGATCGGTTCAGATTTAGATATAGCCCCCATACAAATATCGCTCCCGATTTGACTTTTACCGCTTTAGAAACCACATATTATACTCGATTTTCTTTACATGTGGCACAACATATTATAATCGAACTAAAAACATCTGTGCAAAAATTTGGTAAGATCGGTTCAGATTTAGATATAGCCCCCATACAAATGTCGCTCCCGATTTGACTTTTGCCGCTTTAAAACCACAAATTGTACTCGATTTTCTTTAAATTTGGCACAACATCTTATAATCGAACTAGAAACACCTATGCAGAAAGTGGGTAAGATCGGTTCAGATTTAGATATAGCCCCCATACAAATGTCGCTCCCGATTTGACTTTTGCCGCTTTAAAACCACAAATTGTACTCGATTTTCTTTAAATTTGGCACAACAGCTTTTAATCCAATTAGAAACACATATGCAGAAATTAGGTAAGATCGGTTTCAGATTTAGATATAGCACAAATACAAATGTTGCTCCCAAATGTTTAACCGATTTTGGCCAAACTATACATATTATATTCCCCCCATACAAATGTCCTTTCCGATTTAACATTTTTTGTCAAACACATACATTTAAAGGATACAAAAATCCTTACCGTTTTCACTTTTTCATGTATCATAGAGTCGGCCCAGCCCGACTTTCCTTACTTGTTTTTGCATGTCTATGTAGTAAAACAAATTTATACAACGAATTCCATGATTCTAGCTGCGGCCATTGGTACCACTGGTATCCCCTTTTCCCCATTTTACCCCTTAAAAATATGACTTTCGAAAATCTCTTTTTTTACGTATCACCTCAATTAGGAATGTACACACCGAATTTCGTGTTGTTGTTGTCGTTTGATATATACCATTATAATCCCTTTTTGCCCGATTTCACCCCCTACGAATAAGAATCACATTATGGTGCACGTTCTTGCTATAAGAGGAATGAACATACCCAATATCAAGTAAATAAAAGCAGAAATATTTAAATATTTATTGGCACGGCAGAAGTATTGGTGGGTAAAGACTTTTGACATGGTCGAAATCATGATCGTGGTAGTCTGCAGCCAAGTAATTAATGTCACCATGCCATTTGTAAATAAATTTGCATTCTATTAAATATAGATGCAAAATGGTCTTGAGCCAGAACAATATCCCAGTTCAAATTAAATATTGATTACAGCCAAAAAAAAAAAAATACAAACGGAAAAAACTAAAATTAAAATTTTTAATTTTTGTTTTTATGTTTTCAACAAATTTTGACGTACTTGTTCATAATGCGAAGATTTTTTTTGTATTACAGATTTTCACATTTTTCAGATTTTGAAAAAAAAACGTAATTCTTTTTTTTTTGACTTTGTCGAACTGTTTCTCACACATTTTAAGAGATTTTGCACTCGATAAATCAGGTATTATTTTGGTTTTTTGGGCATAGTATGGGCAAATGAACTCCGATTGTTATAAAATTTAGCATGATCATAAAGGAAATTTACTCATTTACTTTTCAGAAGCAAATGAGACAAAAATGACTAAATTGCGTTTTGGAACTAAAAATTCTGACTTTTTGCACTAAATATATCCTATCGTCCAAGGGTGTAATTTTGTACTCGCAAAAGTTACCCTACAAAAACGGGAAATCTTTCAACCTTTCCAAATATGTATATATTTTGTTAAAGGCTTTTGAAGGACATTTGTTCAAAAAGGATATTTTTACAATATTTATTACAACCAAACTATATTTGGCACAAACATAGTTTTGACATCATAATAAAGCTAACAAACCACAAATACTAATAAAAAATTGAGTGCAAAAATTAAAATGTGTGAGAAACAGTTCGACAAGGTTAAAAAAGAAATTATGTTTTTTCAAAATCTAAAAAACGTGAAAATCTGTAAAACAAAAAAAATTAAATTTGTTCTTCGCATTATGAACAAGTACGTAAAAATATGTTTAAAAAACATAAAAAATAAAGACTTTAATTTTCTTTAAAATCGAAAAATAGTCAACTTTGTGCCCATTTCTAAAATATTTTCTATTTCCCGATTTGAATAATGTTAATATCATGTCTAATTTTGGTTTTTTACAGAACTCAAAAATGTTTACTAAAACAAAAGTTATTTAATTTTGGCCGATGGATTTTGATTGTGAACCACTGTGCGTCGGTAGTAACAGACAAAGAGCGAGATTTCGTGTGTTGTATATAGAACGTCACCTTTAACTTGCACGCCTTTCTGCAAGTTAATATACAAAGAACGAGATTTCCCCACTTGTACTTTTACGCTCTTTGAGTGTCATTTCCTCTGTACAAATTTGTAAAATATCTATGACAAAAGAGGCAAAGATATACAAGACAAGAAATGTTGCTATTTGTCTGTTCTTACCGGAGCAACGTTGAGGAATATAAAAAAGCCATGTTAGTATGTGACAGCAAAATTCTAAAATAAGAAAAACAATGGATACACACACAAATCTACACGCAAATGAAATGCATATACTGTGTGTGTGCTAAATGATTAAAATATATTTGAATTTCTTAGCAAAACCTTATAAAAATAGTAAAACAACGACAAACAATTGTGCTTTGCAGAAGCAAATGTTATTGCTGTTCGTTGGCATAACTTGTCTTTTAGAAAGTTAACATACAAAAGAGCGATATTTTCCCTCTTGTACTTTGAAATCTCGCTCTTTGTCTGTTAACTTATAGAGAGGCCGCGCTATACCTCCGAACAGTTTCCTATGAAATTCATATAGCAAAATTTAGCAATCAACCAAATATATACTTTTCATTATCGTGTATATTTGTGTGTGTATCCATTGTTTTTCTTATTTTACTATTTTACTGTAAAAAGCTAACTTGACTTTAACAGATAAGAACATGGAATTTGAAGTAAAGAGTGATTTTTTTGAGGTTAGGATTTTCATGCATTAGTATTTGACAGATCACGTGGGATTTCAGACATGGTGTCAAAGAGAAAGATGCTCAGTATGCTTTGACATTTCATCATGAATCGTCTTACAAACGAACAACGCTTGCAAATTATTGAATTTTATTATCAAAATGCGTGCTCTGTTAAGAAAGTTCATTGCGCGCTTCCATTTTATGGTCAGTTTAATCGACCCACTGAAGCGGCTATTCGGGCTATTGTGACTAAATTTCGCACCAAATTTACATTGTTGGACATTAAACCACCAACACGCTTACGTAGAGTGCGAACTGAAGAAAATATCGCAGCTGTATCGGCCAGTGTTAATGATGACCACCAATTTTCGATTCGTCGCCGTTCGCACCAATTGGGTCTCTGTTACTCAAAAACGTGGAAATGCCAAAATTGGACTAAGCGGATGGACCACCTAAGACGCAGCCGCGGTCAACATTTAAATGAAATTATCTTCAAAAAGTAAATGTCATGGACCAATCTAACGTTTCAAATAAAGAACCGATGAGATTTTGCAAATTTTATGCGTTTTTTTTTAAAAAAAAGTTATCAAGCTCTTAAAAAATCACCCTTTATTTTTAACAGACATTCTTCTCTTTCATTCGCATCCAGATCTCCTTTGTATCGCACGAAAAAGTACGAAAATAAATTATTAAAGCATCTATATTCTTCGGATACTTAGAGCCCTGTAAAAAGGAGAACAAATAAGGAAAGACTAAAGTCGGACGGAGCCGACTATATGATACACTCCACTTCCTCTCTCATTACAATTCAAATCTGTAAAAAGTAAAATCGGGAAGGATTTTTGTATCCTGTAAATGTATGTGTTTAACAAAATATGTTAAATCGGAAAGGACATCTGCATAGGGGTATATTGAAACATGGAACGATGTGTCCCGCTTTCGCCATGTATGTTTATAGATGAAATATAATATGTAAAGTTTGCCCTAAATCGGTTAAATATTTGGAAGCAACATTTGTATATATATATAAAAATTTATATCTAAATCTGAACCGATCTTACCCACATTCACGATGGGTGTTTTTAGTTGAATTATAAGATGTTTTTCCAAATTTAAAGAAAATCAAGTGAAATATGTGGTTTCTAGAGCGCAAAAAGTCAAATCGGGAGCTACATTTGTATGGGGGCTATATTTAAATCTGAACCGATATGACGCACTTTCATCATAGCTGTTTCTACTTCAGTTGTAGGGTACTGTGCCAAAGATGAAGCAAATCGAGTGAAATATGTGGTTTCTAGAGCGCAAAAAGTCAAATCGGGAGCGACATTTGTATGGGGGCTATATCTAAATCTGAACCGATATGACCCACTATCACCATATCTGTTTCTACTTCAGTTATAGGGTACTGTGCCAAAGTTGAAGCAAATCGAGTGAAATATGTGGTTTCTAGAGCGCAAAAAGTCAAATCGGGAGCGACATTTGTATGGGTGCTATATCTAAATCTGAACCGATATGACCCACTTCCACCATAGCTGTTACTACTTCAATGTTGCTAAAATAATATTTATAATCTTTGACCTTTACCAATATTTGTATATTTATTTATATATGGACAACAACATACAAAACAAGTCAAAAAGGCGTTAAGTGCGGCTGGGCTGATCTTTATATGCCCTCCACCATGGCTTGCAATCCACGGAGGCTGTCGATTTTTGTAGAAGTGCAGTGACATTACAGGAAAATGTTCAATATAGCCAAACCAAAACAATTAAAAATATTGAAAAAAATATTTTATAAATAAATATAAATTTTTAACTATTTTTCTTTCTTTTCTTATAAGGCAAGGTTAGCAATATATTTATACTTTATAAATCGAAATAATCCATTCAAAAAGTAAAGATAAGGAAACAGTCTTCAAAAAATCTTAAATACAATAAATATTGGGGGATAGTGGAAGCATTTGCAGCCACAAACATTTAGTTGGTTGTATTTTCATCCTATTTTAATTGAAAAAGTAAAAGCCCATTTGTTATTGGCCAACGGCAATAACAGACAAAGAGCGAGATTTCCCCTCTTGTATATTTACGCTCCTTGAGAGCGAGCTTTCCTCTCTTCTGATTTACGCTCTAGTTAACACTCACCTGTTTTATGTTAACATATCCTTGCAGAACTAATTTCAGTCTGTTCAAAGAATGTGTGAGTATGTAGATGGGTATGTGTAAGTTCTAAATATCCATTGCATTGAACAGAGTGGCGAGAGAATTCTCTTTTAAATTACACTTGCACTTCCTAGTACTTAACAAAAATCACACATTGGCATGAAACTTAGGTTCCACAAAATGTATTCTCTCGCTGTTCACATACATATGGATGTATGTTCTCCGGTTGTCTAGCAAATCTTAACATTCTCATTCCTTCTCATATCACTTTTTTTGCAATGGAGCACCAAATACAATAACAATTTAGCAAACCGTTTGCGCACCACCATCGCCCGTTACTAACAAACAACCGCACACAATACTCCAAAGAAAAGACACGACACAACGATTGATACTTCTTCTCACAAACTGCATTCACAAATACTTTACAAACGGACGTTTAGCTCGAGCTATATTACAGAGATTAACATTGAAATTAAAGAAAATCTTATGAAATGATTTTTTGTAATTTGAAGAAAATATTCACAGCGACCGACAAGATCCCGACATCGAACTAACCACTTGATGCTGATTTCTCTCTTGTCTACTTAGTCCCATACGTAGTTAAAAGGCGAGAAAGAAACAAAACTATACACTTGCGAAGGAAGCGGGAAATGAACGTTTCGCTTTCAGGGTTACCCTAGCGATTTCTGTTGTGAAATAATCTCTGATATTGTTAGGTACGCTTCGTCATCTCAGAATAGTTTTGGTCTTTGAACAAAAAGTCTATTTCGGCGTGCGCTGATTCAAGAAATGACAAAATCTGCAGTTAGACTCCAAATAAAAAAACTGTTTATGGTTATTTTTATGCCCTCCACTAGGGTATTATGTCGTTGTGCATTTGTTTGTAGCATCCAAAAGGATGCGATATAGACGCATTGTTAAGTATCACTTTTTGAATTGATTTAGCCATGTCCGTCCATTGATCAATTCTTGTAATCAAAATAAAGGTCGCAATTATTTTCTGATCCTAGCATAAATGTGAGTATTGCGGACCAATGACGGGCCCTATTTAATTTGAAGCAAATCGTTTCTGATTTGATTTTTTTTCGCCTAGAGGCCACATATTTTAAACTATTTTCTTCAAATTTGCCAGAACACCTTATATATCGGTTGAGATTTATATATATATCTCCCATACAAATTTCGCTCTTGATTTGACTTTTTCCGCTCTAGAAATCAAATATTTTAACCGATTTTCTTCAAATTTGACATAACATATTATTTGTCCACATATGTATATACTAAAAGTGAGCCACATCGTTCCATGTTTTTATATTTCCCAGATTTAAATGTCCTTCCCGATTTGACTGTTTCGCTCTAGAAACTGCAAACTTTATTCGATTCGTCACCCTTAACATAACATGTTATTTCTCACCTACAAACCATTGTATGTTGTGTAATATCCTTGTCACACTGCATGCGAAATTTAGTTTAAATGACATAAGGTCGATTTTCAAATCTCATATGTCATACAAATTTGACATTTGAAAATCGACCTTATGTCATTTAAACTAAATTTCGCATGCAGTGTGACAAGGCTATAATCGTTCATGGTTTTAATATAAAGGGTGATTTTTTAGCTATTATCTTTTTGTTAACATTGGTTTAAACAGCTGACGCACGTTTCGCGTTTTGTTTCACTGTCAAACATCTTCAGTTTGGTCTATAATTTAACCATGAATCGTCTTTCAAAAGAACAACGCTTGCAAATTATTTAATTTTATTATCAAAATGCGTGCTCTGTTAAGAAAGTTCATCGCGCGCTTCCATTTTATGGTCAGTTTAATCGACCCACTGAAGCTGCTATTCGGGCTATTGTGACTAAATTTTGCACCAAATTTACATTGTTGGACATTAAACCACCAACACGTTTACGTAGAGTGCGAACTGAAGAAAATATCGCAGCTGTATCGGCCAGTGCTAATGATGACCATCACTTATCGATTCGTCGCCGTTCGCAGTAATTGGGTCTCTGTTACTCAAAAACGTGGAGATGCCAAAATTGGACTAAGCGGATGGACCATTTGAGGTGCAGTCAAGGTCAACATCTGCATGAAATAATCTTCAAACATTAAATTATATGGACCGTACTATCGATTCAAATAAATATTTCATGCATTTTTCAGAATTTTATGTGTTTTTTAACTTTCTTATAAAGGGTGTTTTTTATTGGGGTATAGAACTTTAAGTTGGCATCACTTTTTTAACTGGCGGCCATTTTGTCAGCTGTCAAGTGATTAATATTTAGTTTGGTTTGCCATTTCATCATGAACAGGTTGACAAAAGAACAACGCTTGCAAATCGTGCAAATTTATTTCGAAAGTAATGGTTCAGTTCGCGAAGTTCACCGCAAGCTCCGTCCATTTTATGGTCGACATAATCGTCCATCAGAGCAATTAATTCGGTTAACCGCATAATTTCGCGGAATGGACCTGTCAATTGGCCACCAAGATCGTGTGATTTGACACCATTGGATTATTTTCTTTGGGGATATGTGAAGTCGCTCGTCTACGCCAACAAACCAGAAACGTTAGGGGACTTGGAAGCCAACATTCGTGGCGTTATTGCCAACATACGGCCCCATAAGCTGGCTATATTCGAGCCAGCCGCGGCGGCCACATGCCCGAAATCATATTTAAACATTAATGACATAAAATTATCCTTCCAATAAAGCCAAATTGATGGACATTTAAACGATTTTCTTGTGTTTTATTTCAATTCGAAGTTCTATACCTCAATAAAAAACACCCTTTAGTTTTTAAAAAATCACCCTTTATGTATCTGCCATGCAAAAGTCATTCTTTTTTAACTTTTGCCTTTACAGATTTTGTTCTAATTTGACAGAACAGGAGTGTATCATATAGTCGACTTTAGCCTTCCCTTACTTATTTATTAATAAATTATTTTTCTGCGAATGTATATTTAAACTATATTTAAATTACAATCGGCTATTAAAAAGTTCTTATTGCTTATTCAAATTTCTGGTTTTATTAGAACTTTGTCATTTAAAATGGAACACAATATCTCGCATATGACCACCACGACTGGCTCGGCAGTACCTCATCCGATCAACCCTATTTTTCAGTACATCTCAAAATCCACACCAAACAGTGACTCGTTGTGGATGCATTGGCTTCTCAATAGTTACATGTGGGTTCTCTGAAGCGCATATGCGGCAACTTTGCTTATTGACATATGTAGCTACCAAGATGAAAATGAGCTTCATGAAGGCTGAACTGAGGCCAATCTCTTTTCGAAAATTGTCCACGTAAATTTAAATTTAATATTCCCCAAGTTTCTTCGAGCGCATAGCGTCCCACTTTGCAAATGTCAAACATAAACATGAAAATTAAAATAAAAATGACTCACGCAGAATATTCATGGGTATATTCATCTGCAAAAAAATCAAAAAAATAAGAGTGTATCCATAGTAGTACCGGCTGATTAGAGGTTATCGACGTTAAGTAGAAGTGCAGTACCATATTAGAAAAATTATGAAATTTTTTCGTCATTACAATATTTTCTCACTATTTAAGCTATAGGTCATACTTATGAGTACTGTTTTAAGTTAATTGTGATGTTTCATTATTATGATATTGATATATATTGATAGTCCTCTACTATATGTAAACGAGTGTAAATACTGAATTTCACGATTCTATAAACAGGCGATTGTTTAGTACCAATTTTATCCTACATAATTATACACTCCACGAGAATATTATGTCTTTGTGCATTTGTTTGTAGCACCCAAAAGGAAGAGAGATAGACCCATTGTTAATTATACCGATCGACTTAGAATGACTTTTTGAATCGATTTAGCAATGTCCGTCCGTATGTCTGTCTGTCCGTCCATCTATTCTTGTAATCACGATACAGGTCGCAATTGTAAACAGAACCAAATGAAACTTTGCACAACGAAGTTTTTCGGTACAAGGACGAACGCTCTTTAATTTGAAGAAAATCGGTTCAGAGTTAGATATAGCCTCCATACCAATTTCACTCCCGATTTGACTCTCTTCACTCTAGATACCACATATAACAACAGATTTTCTTCAAAATTAGCAAAACATCTTATATTTCAACTAGAAACACCTGTGGTAAAAATGGGTCAGATACGATTTGACTTTTTCCGCTCTAGAAACCACATATTGTATCAGATTGTCTTCGGATATGCAAAACATCTTATATTTACACTAGGAACACCTATGTTGAAAATATGTCAGATTGGTTCAGATTTATATATAGCTCCCATACAAATTTCGCTACCGATTTGACTTTTTCCGCTCTAGAAACCACATATTTTAACAGATCCTCTTCAAATTAGGCGAAATATATTATATTTGTCCTAGAAACAACCTTAGTGAAAATGGGTCAGATCGGTTCAGATTTATATATAGCTCCCATACAAATTTCGCTCCCGATTTAACTTTTTCCGCCCCAGAAACCACGAATTTTCACCGAATTTCTTCAAAGTGAGCATAACACGTTAATTTTGTACTGGAAGAACTTATGGTGAAAGTTAATCACATTTTTCCATGTTTGGATATAGCCCCGATACAAATATTCTTATCGATTTGACAAATCGAACCAGGTCATGTTAGTCTATGATTAGGAAACATACAAAAATTCTTCCCGTTTTCACTTTTTTACCTATTTGAATTGTATTCTGTTGGAAAGTGGAGTGTATCATATGGTCGGTCCCGTCCGACTTTAGCCTTTCCTTACTTGTTTTATTTGTATCCATTGTATTTTGTATTTATAATTATAAATATTTATATTCATAAATTTAAGAATAGATTATCTCACTTCTATATGTAGCAGTAAGAAGACGGAGATCGACGGAACCAAAGAAGAACGAAGAATAAGATTAACACTATTATCTATTTGAAAATACCCCTTAGTATTTTGAAAACGTTTAAATGTTTTTTTTTTATTATCTACTTTATATGCACTAGAAATTTATTGTGTACATTCATCAAGCGTAAAAGCACCAAAAATTAGAAAAATAAAAGGGCGAAATGGGACGAAAAAGGATAAAAATGGTACCAATGACACGACAACCACTAGAAGCATGAATAATGGAATGTACATCCCTCTGATTGCGTAGATACATAAAATATAGGGATTTTTCAAAATTCGTACTTTTAATGGACACAATTGCAAAAGAGGAAAAAACAAATATCGTATTGTGCAGAAAATAATATCACATTCTTTCCAATAAAGTACCGCACTGCTAAGTATAGTCGACAGCTTCTAATCTGCTGGTAATGCTGTGGAATGTACTTTGTAGTGGAGGGTATGTAAGCTTCAGCCCGGACGAACGTAATGCCTTTTTACTTGTTTTTATTAGGTTGAACTATAAAGCTTTTCGCATTTAAATATTTTTTATAAAACTTCGAATACGATTCTAGTTCTATGTAGGATGTTCAGCTCAAAATATTGTTTAATTTAGCAAAACTAAGCCTCAAGTTACAGATAAAAATTATTTTGCAAAATGCAAAATCTCTTTAGTTTTCGTCACAATCTATTGTAAATCTGAAAGTGTAAACAGCGCTTAATGATTATCTTCAAATAAAAGTCTACTGGGTAACCCTGAAAACGAAACTATATTTTCCCGTTTCCTTCGTCATTGGTTAGTGTTGTCTCTTTCGTATGTGGCAGAGCCAAAGAGAACAAAATCAACATCAATTGGTTAGTTCTATATCGGGATCTTTATCGTATGGACGGTCGTTCGGAACATTGTCTATAACTGGCAAAAATCATATGAAATTTTATTTAATTTCGTCGTGTAACTCGAGTTAAGTGTGCGGTTGTAAAGTGTTCGTAAATGCGGTTTATGAGAAGGACTAATTTAATCGTTGTGTCGGTTTTTCCTTTCGAATATTGTGTGCGGTAAATAGTAAATAAATAAATAAAATAAAAAGATAAAATGTTATTCAATTTGTGTTTCGGTGCCTTATTGCAAAAACACAGGTGATATGAGAAAGAATGAGAATGTTAAGATTTGCTAGACAACAGGAGAACATACATCCATATGTATGTCATCAGCGAGAGAATACATTTTGTGGTACCTAAGCTTCATGCCAATGTGTGATTTTTGTTAACTAATTGGAAGAGCAAGTGTAATTTAAAAGAGAATTCTCTCGCCACTCTGTTCAATGCAATAGATCTTTAGAACTTACACATACCCATCTACATACTCACACATTCTTTGAACAGACTGAAATTAGTTCTGCAAGGATAAGTTAACATAAAACAGGTGAGTGTTAATATAGAGCGTAAATCACAAGAGAGGAAAGCTCGCTCTCAAAGACCTTCTATATACAATACAAGAAATCTCGCTCTCAAAGTTCCCCTCTTGGTACGTTAACATGCAGAAAGGCGAGCTATGCCACTGAACAGGAATAACATTTGCTTCTGCAGAGTCCATTTGTTTGTCGTTATTTAAGGTTCTGCTAAGAAATTCAAATATATTTCATACATTTACCAATCAATCACATGTGTCGTGCATATTTGTCTGTATCCACTGTTTTTCTTATTTTATTTTTTTTTGTTATAAAAAACGAACGTGGCTTTAAGACCAACATCGCTGTTATTCCTCAACTTCGCGCCAGTAATAAAAGACAAAGAGCCAGATTTCTTGTCTTGTACAAAGACCTTCTATGTACAAGACAAGAAATCTCATTATTTTTATGTTAACTTGCAGAAAGGCGAGCTATGCCACCAAACAGCAATAACATTTGCTTCTGCAAAGTGCAATTGTTTGTAGTTATTTTACTGTTTTTATACGTTTTTGCTATGTAATTCAAATATATTTCAAACATTTAGCAATCAAGTACACATACATTTAATTTTCGTATATATTTGTGTGTGTATCCATTGTTTTTTTATAAAGGGTGATTTTTTAAGAGCTTGATAACTTTTTTTTTTAAAAAAACGCATAAAATTTGCAAAATCTCATCGGTTCTTTATTTGAAACGTTAGATTGGTCCATGACATTTACTTTTTGAAGATAATTTCATTTAAATGTTGACCGCGGCTGCGTCTTAGGTGGTCCATCCGCTTAGTCCAATTTTGGCATTTCCACGTTTTTGAGTAACAGAGACCCAATTGGTGCGAACGGCGACGAATCGAAAATTGGTGGTCATCATTAACACTGGCCGATACAGCTGCGATATTTTCTTCAGTTCGCACTCTACGTAAGCGTGTTGGTGGTTTAATGTCCAACAATGTAAATTTGGTGCGAAATTTAGTCACAATAGCCCGAATAGCCGCTTCAGTGGGTCGATTAAACTGACCATAAAATGGAAGCGCGCAATGAACTTTCTTAACAGAGCACGCATTTTGATAATAAAATTCAATAATTTGCAAGCGTTGTTCGTTTGTAAGACGATTCATGATGAAATGTCAAAGCATACTGAGCATCTTTCTCTTTGACACCATGTCTGAAATCCCACGTGATCTGTCAAATACTAATGCATGAAAATCCTAACCTCAAAAAAATCACTCTTTATTATTATTTTGCTTTAAAAATCTAACATGGCTTTAACAGCAACATTCGCTGTTATTGACCAACGCCGGTAATAACAGAGAAAGATCCGAATTTCTTGTCTTGTAAATATTTAGAAGGTCTTTGTGTTCTGTGGCATATCTCGTCTTTCTGCAAGTTAACAATCAAAGAGCGAGTATTCCCACTAGTATTTTTGAACTCATTATGGCAAACAGCGTATTACTGAAGAGGGGAAAACTGGCTCTTTGCATGTTAACTTGAAGAAAGGCGAGCTTTGCCAGTTCAGTTCAGCATTAAGCACATTTGTTTGTCTTTATTTTAGTGATTTTATATGGATTTAAAATATTTTTCAAAATATCGCTTTCGTATTTGTGTGTATATTCATTGTTTTTCTTATTTTAATTTTTTACAAAATCAACTCCGGCAATAACAGATAAAGAGTCAGATACATGGAAGGTCTTTGAGGCACTCTACATTTTTTTTTTTCAAAAAAAAAACAATTAGCCATCGAAAGATTTTTGTTCATATTGGATTCATGAATCCGTATCCTATAAGCAGATTCTGTGATCAGGTCAATGACACATAAGAAACTACATACCTACACTGATAGTTGCGAAAGCTTCGGTTTATGTATTAGATATCTTTATGTCTTTTAAGGTCATGAGTGGAATGGTGCCACTCAAAGAGCGTAAAACGGCTAGAAACTAAAGCTCGCTCTTTAGAAAAGAATAGCCAACTCTCAGTGCTGCCAACTCCTCAAGCTCAAAAATCGTAAAATTTTTGATAAAACTTTAATTTAAAATTGTAAATAGTCACGGAAAAAAATAACCATTAAAACTATGTATTAAAATGTTTAAAAGGAATATTAATAAATTCGCTGTTGGAATTTACATTTCTTCTACATAAAGCTTTGACGATTGGCTTACTAATTTAAAATTAAGTAAATTATTACATTTCGCATAAAAACATATTGAAGTTAAGTTTTAAAGATTTTATAAAAAATACAGACCCTACATCCTGCCTCCTAAATCCTACTTACGGGAATCACAGTGGACCGAATTTAGTTGGCCTCAAGTGAACTCGTCGGTAATGTCCTCAACTAATGGGCATCCCTTGCAACCTAGCCTAACAAAAAGTACATACATTTGGCAAGGATATATATATATCCGTAGGAATAATTATTAAATTAAGAGGTTTTTTGAAATAAAAAACTTTTTTAAACAGACAAAGCATTTATAGACTCATCTATATTAGTCTGGCTTCTTTTGTGAGGAAGGGAAAAATGTTGATGATTGGTTTGTTCTATGTGTTCTCCCGAAGTATTTCTCTTTTATCATTGTCCGTTCGTGAGCTGAACGCGTTCAAAATAACCTCCATAAATCATGTTTTTTTCTTGAATTTTGAGATTTCACGATGAAAATGGTATTGAGAACAAAAACGCTAGAAATTAAAATCCTACCCGAGCCTTATCAAACAATGTCAAAATCTTGCAATATGGCCCAGTATAAAGGACAGATTTATCTATTTTAGTGCAATTTTTGATGAATTTTTTACAAAAATCGCAATAACTTCCACATTTGTAGTTCGATTTATGTTTTTAGGGGCTCGTTGGAGAGGTCCTGATAACCATTTGCAATTTTTAGAATTTTCTAACCCATTGCGGCCCTTAATGGGTTAGAAAATTGTTCATACTCTTAATACTCAGTGGGTTAAATGTGAAGTAAAAACTGAAATATGGGGCTATTTGCATCGTAAACACATTCTAGTCTTATATAAAGCTAATTTTTGGAAAGAAATTCAACCATTTCCAATTTTCCCCCTTAAAAATGAAAACATGAATAATCTGCAAAAACTTTTTAAAGGGGAAAAATTGAAATGGATGTTAATGTTAAAATAACGTCATGACAAGGAAAAATACGAAACTAAATTATTGAAACATTTACATCCTTTGAAAATAAAAAGTCCTGCAAAAAAGACAAACGACCACGAAATAAAAATCTTAGTATGAGTTTTTCTATTAGTGACCCATAGTTTCACTTCTATATGATCTCGTTCTTGGGAGGGAAATCTTGTCGCACGGTTTTATTGTAACATCTTATGTGAAGTTTTCCTCTCAATTTATCCATTGAAGGACCAAAATTTGAGATGTTTTTTCAAAAATTAGATTTTTGTAAGACTAGAATGTGTTTACGAATATAACAAATAACTCCAAATTTCAGATTTTACATTACATTTAACACAGTGAGAACCAACAGTAAGAACAAAATTTGCGGCCCTTAATGGGTTAGGAAGTTCTAAAAATTGCAATTGGTGATCTATACCTCTTCAACGATCCAACAAAAACACAAATCGAGCTAAAATAAGGAAGTATTTGCGGTTTTTATAAAAATATGCAACAAAAATTGTACAAAAACGTAAAAATTCTAAATTCTGGGTTAAAATGCAAGTTTTTGATATGGTTCACCGTAAATTTTATGCAAGAAAAAAAGATTTATAGACAATGATAAAAGCGAAATATTTTTGGAAAACACATAAAACAAACCAGACCAGACTGCAAGTTTTTGATATGGTTCACCGTAAATTTTATGCAAGAAAAAAAGATTTATAGACAATGATAAAAGCGAAATATTTTTGGAAAACACATAAAACAAACCAGACTTTCATTTTAATCGGGAACATCCACAACTTTTATTTTGAAGTCAATCTAAACTATATATGTATATCAAAATGTGTTTGTCTAGCATAAAATGGCGGTATTGGAAGAGTGGGCGTGGTACCTCCCATACGAAGTTAAAACCTATCGAACATGTTCTGTTCTATGACAGATAAAATACTGACATTCTGTGTGAGTGCATTTAGCATCCATATGCGTAGTTGTGCCAAAAATGGCGGTATTGGAAAAGTGTGCCTATTATCGAATGTAGTCAATTCTATGACACCCAGATTGCTCAAATTTTGTGTGAATAAATCCAGTGTAAGTAGTTGTGCAAAGATGGGCAGAAAGTGTGTGTGACCTCCCCATACGAAATTAGAGTATATAAGACACTGACATGTGCGGAAAGTGGCCGTGATTTGAATTTTGTAAAATTACATGTTTTCTTTGGAATTTCTTAGAGCAATAGTAAAGAAAGGTTACAAAAAATTTATTCATATTTTATTCGTAATTTATTTAAAATTTTAAAAACATTCCAAGAATATAAACAGTTTTAAATTTTGATCACAACAGTTTTTAATTTTTTGGTTCAATACCGATCATCACTGACAGAAAAATGTGCACCCGGAAAATTTTACACCAATCGAGCTACAATTTAGACCAGGGGGCAAATCACGGGATTCGATATCGAGAAGTTACGATCGAAATCAATTTTTAATTTCTGTGGAAATTTCCAAAAAAACCAAATAGGATGTCGAGATTAAGACTATTGGAGATAATCTAATTAGATTTCATACAATTTTTATTCACATTTATACCTTTTTTACAATGAATAAAAGCACTTTTCGATCGTAACATTCTCGTTTTCGAATGCCGTGATTTGACCCCTGTACACACATCGCTAAATCGACTCACCTTGTGATTACCGGATGATTAGGTTAAGGTGGATCAAGCTCGATTTTTTCTTTGTGTTGTAAACATTTTATAATACTGTATTCCTTACATCAGTAAGGACGCTAAAGCAAAACAATGATCCATGGAACTCACTTTCGCTGTAGGAGGATTTGAGGATTTTAGAGAGGTAAGAAATTTAATCGGGTGGAATTTACCTTCGAATATATCAAAAAATTATCCAATGTTACACACTTTCGGAGTAGGTGTTTCTTGTAGAATTATGAGATCATACGATATGTCGCCAATATAAAGAGAGCTTCTTCGCGAGGTTTGATTTATTATGTAAAATAAATAATTACATTTATAAAAGACCAATTTATGGCATTTACTATCTTAAAACGACATCTTGTGAATGTTTGCCACGACAACGTCTGAGGTGGTCCAATTTTGGGCAACTCGTTCGAGCATAGCGACTGGAGAGCTCATTTTCTGAAAATAACAGGCACATTTAAGTCGTCTGGCTTCTTCTTGCACAAGTTGAATTTCGCTTTAAGGCCTATAACCTTACGTATAATACGCCAAGTTGTCGAATACGACAAGCTAAGCTGCTGAGAACGACGACGAATAGATTCGCAACTGTCTACTTTCTCACAAAACGCCTTTTTTCGTAACACAGCTGAGGGAAAGGCTAAAGTCGGACGGAGCCGACTATATGATACACTCCACTTTATATCCTATTACAATTCAATTCGGTAAAAAAGTGAAATCGGGAAGGATTTTTGAATCCTGTAAATGTATGTGTTTGACAAAAAATGTTAAAAAGGAAAGGACATCTGTATGGGAGTATATTGAAACATTGAATGACTTATTTCTAGTTAGATTATAAGGCATTAAGCCAACTTTGAAGAAAATCGGGTACTATAAGTGCTTTATAGAGCGGAAAAGTCAAACCGGGAGCGACATTTGTATGGGGGCTATATCTAAATTTGAACCGATCTTACCCACTTTCGCCATAGGTGTTTTTTTGAAATTTAAAGAAAATCGGGTACAATATGTGGTTTCTAGAGCGGAAAAAGTCAAATCGGGAGCGACATTTGTATGGGGGCTATATCTAAATCTGAACCGATTTGCCTCAAATTAAATAGCGTTCGTCCTTGATCCATAAACTTACTTGTGACAATTTTTGTTAAGATCGGACTATAATTGCGACTTGTAATTTGATTACAACAATTGATGGACAGACGGACATTGCTAAATCGACTCAGAATGTGATTCTAAGCCGATCTGTATAATAAACTATGGGTCTAACTCGTTTCCTTTTGGGAGTTACAAACAAATGCACAAAGACATAATACTCTCGAGGAGTGCATAATAAAACCTCACAATGAATCACCCTATATTTGATATCTTAATAGGGTCCGCCAAAAAACTTTTTTTTTTTGAAATGCTATAAAAAAAACTACTGAATATTTTCTCAAATTTCTTTTTTTATTTGAAAGTGCAATCCTTCCGGTTAATAATGGAAAATAATTTCATTCAAATGGCTGCCTCGGGCACCCCACAAATAATAGTCCAACGGTTGAATGGTTAAAAAAACGTTAGATGGCGGACCCTATATATAAAATTGAATTTGTGTTTGTAAGTTTGTGGGTTTGTTTGTTTGTTTGTTCTTTATAGCAGCCTAAAGTACTGGATCGATCTTCTTGAAATTTTCACAGTATGTTCATGCTGAACCGGTGGTGAAAATAGGCTATATAAATTTTTGATATTTTCAGTGGGCGTGGCACCTCCCACACAAATTGGGGATTTATTCGTTTTTTATAAATTAGCATATTCGGATTACTGTTGCGGGTAGAGTTTTGAATTTTTATGAATGTTCACTAATTGTTAGTCTGCACAGTTTTGACAAAAATGGGCGTGACACCTCCCATACGAAGTTAAACTCTATTATTGAAAATTGCCAGTTCTATGACATCTAAAGTGCTGAAATTTTGTGCAAGTGCATCTAACATCAATCTGCGTAGTTGTGCCAAAAATGGGCGGTATTGCAATAGCGGGCGTGGCACATCCCATACGAAGTTAAAATCTATTATTGAATAGTGTCAGTTCTATGACGCTTAGAGTGTTGAAATTTTGTGTAAGTGCGTCTAACATCAATGTGTGTATTTCTGCCAAAAATGGGCGGTATTGTAAAAGTGGGCGCTTCACCTCCCATACGAAGTTAAAACCTAATATTGAATATTGTCACTTCTATGACATCTAAAGTGCTGAAATTTTGTGCATGTGCAACTAACATCAATCTGCGTAGTTGTGCCAAAAATGGTCAGTATTGCAAAAGTGGGCGTGGTACCTCACTGACGATGTTTAAACCTATTATCGAATATTGTAAATTCTACAACACCTATAGTGCTGAAAATTTGGGTTAGTCGATCCAGTGTAAATAGTTGTGCAAAGATCGACGGAAAGTGGCCGTGGCCCTTCCCATACAAAATTAAAACCTGTTTTAAAGTATATTCGACACCGAGATTCCTATATTGGCGTGTGAGTTAATTTATTTATAACCTTCATAGACAATATACAAATGGGCATGATTTGAAAGATGGGGAATCTTGAATTTTGTAAAAATACATTTTTTTATTGGATTTTCTTAGCACAATAACAAAGAAAGGTTACAAAAAAAAGAAATATACATTCGTGAAAAGCCGACTTAAGTCAAGAAAAGAAACAATTTATTATTTTTTCAGTTTTTGTGTTGTTTGATTAGTGAACAATTTGATTGACTTTCTATGTGTTTTGAATGTAGTACATTCGAATTCCTATTCGATTAAGTAAGTTCTTCTTACGTATGAAGTTTTTTGTTTTGGCAATGGAAAGAAGGAGAATCACACTGAACTTAAAATCAATTTGATTTTTTGACGTTTCTTCCTTCATTTGCCGTAAACTAAAGTTATGTTCCTCAATATTCACCATGGAACATATCCATTTCTTTAGTATCTCAGGGAAGTACCTTGATTATAAGTGGTACATATATTACCGATCACAAGAACAAACAATATGAAACCTGATTTTAATTTCCGTCTGTTTTTCTGCCTGGCGAAGCGGGCGGGGGTTCAGCTAGTATTTTCATAAATTTAAATTTAAAATTTTTTTAAAACCGATGTGTCGACTCTTGTTAGCTCCATTTGGTGATTTTCCAGACATAAATCGATAACACAGATTGGTATTGATAACGGCATGTAGAAACTAACAATTGAAAAACCCCGACAGAAAAATATGAAAATCCGGTTGTGTCATCTGGACATGCAATTTCCATGTCATTCACATGTTTTAACAAAATGTTCCACACTATCTTGACAATCAACCTAAATATTAATATTTTCCTTCTGCATACAGTTTTGGTTATATTTTGGACAAAGACGTGCGTGTTGTTTAACAATGCCGCCCATCATGCTATTACTGTCCTATTTAATCCTAGAAAACTATTGCACATCCTATGTCCTAATGCACACACGTACGAGTATGTATCTCGATATTATAAATTCCCTTTAGAGCTTTTGTCGATAATACCCCAAACAATGTCGTCAATTTGTATCAGAGTATATATTACATCCTTTTTGAGACATCATCATGCATCCGACATCCAAAATTCAACATCATCATCAACTACAACAAGAGCAACAACAACAGCAAATGTGTATCTATCCACCCACTTAACATTTTACTAAACCGGATGTACATGCATGTACCTCTGTATGTGGGGTCGTGTGTGTTTTGTGACGTCCCACAATGCACAGGTCATTTGTGCGTACTTCCTGTGTGCATCTGTGAGAGTAAGAAAATGGATTCAGTGATTTTTTGGAAATAGACTCAGTGGTTCCAAATCGATTTCCTTTGGAATTAATAGTGTAACATTTGAACGGAAAAGGAATCTTGACAAAATTTCAGAGCAGAGATGTTTTCTTTATAGTTTGGATCCCTAGTTTGTGACCTTCCAAAATTCGTCACCTCGACCATGTCGAATTTGGAAATGATTGCCAACAGTTAAATTATACATCGATTGCAAAGATATTTTGCACAGTGATAGTGCAAGAGATTACATATAAGAATGCTTACATGTGTGTGTGTACCTCCACCAGTTTAATTAATTAAAAATGTCATATTTTTGGCTCATCAGGTCGATTTATAATATTAGATTTCTTATGAAATTCTTAATAAAATCGTAGACTTTAACCAGCAGTTAAAGTCATACATTTAAAAAAAAAAAACTTATTAAAAACGTATTGTTTTTTCCAAAAAGACGACAATATTATTTCGCTACCCTACAAAAATGGAACTACTTCCGTAGGAAGTATATTTTAATCGCATATCAAAATCCAAATGTGCATTTTTCCCTCTTTTGAGGAAGTTTTTTAAACAACTTCCAAACAGTCGATGATATGTAAATATCCCGTAACATTTTAACTATAGCATCTTCACAAGCGACTGAGAAAGAATTTTTAGTATGTGGTCACAGAGGTAAGGTGACCACTTTGCGTCCAGAATGTCTCGGGTTCGAATCGTGGCTCGAGAAAAAAAACAGTTTTTTATTACTTTTATAAATAATTTTAAAATCTTAAATTTAATAATCTTAAAAAATACAAATTAATTGTTATATAAATTTACTTCAAATATTTAATATTTTATTAAATTTTAATATTACCGATTTCGCCCACTTTCAATCCGAAGTGTCCTGCAATCATAAGGCACATTTACGGAAAATTTTAATCTCTTAGCTCATTTCGTTCGGCAGTTAGCGTGCTTTAGGAATTGTGGGATTTTTATTTTACAATAAGAATTTGTAATCGTGTTACACAATTCTCAATAGGAGAAATAAATCCCAAAAAATAAAAAAACATACTGTTGAACTTCGATTAACCGTGATGCTCGGGACCGGGCTAATCACGGATAACCGAAAATCACGGTTAAAAGAGGTAAACTTTTACATGTATAAATTTTATTATTTCTATTTATTTTTGACAAAAACATGTAAATCTGCGTCTATAAATAAATTATCATATCTCTAGGAATACATACATTAATTTAAAAAATCTTTTATGGAAGTCTGTCTTATGCTTTTAGCTTTTGATTGTTCCTCCAACAAATGAGTTTGTATGCGATATATTTGCATTTTATCTGGTTCTGAAATACTTGGACAATTAAAGGTTTCTAAAAAACCTAACAAAATACTACTAGCCTCTATTGCCTACTAACCTCTATTGCCTCTATTGTCCGCATTTCCTCCATCTGATTCCTCGGAATTTGAATCAAGCTCATCTTCTTGGCTTTGGATAACCATGTCTACGATTTCGTCTTCAGATATAATAGCAAACGGAGCGACATCAGAGTCGCACACGATCCACTTTTCGACAGCATCAATCGTACATCCAGACGGTATGGTAAAATCTGTTTGTATCTCAACAAGGCTATTTGGAACATCTTCATCATGAGATAGTAAGTTATTCCAAACTCTTTTTACTCCTTGATCCATAGGCTGAATCAATTTGGTGGGAGATATTTTACTGTAACGTTTTCAGATATCATAGCATTTACAACAGTTGTCTAATAGTAAAAGTATTTTAGAGTTATTTTTGAGACCGTTGATGTTTCTTTGCTTCTGGTACAAAATTTTGATTAAACCACTCCAGAAATAGCTGTTGTGTTACCCAAGCTTTCTTATTAGATTTATAAATCACAGGAAGGTGTTCAACGTTTTTTAAAGCTCTTGGATGGGCACTTTTTTCTATTATCATCAATTTACACTTGCGAGTTCCTGCAGCATTTGAACAAACTAGCACTGTGATTCTCTCCTTGGATTCCTTGTACCCTTCAATAGAATATTCATTACCACTAGCCAAAGAACTGAGGCAAACACCTCCAAAATAGACTGGTTTCGTCTGCATTGTAGATCTGTTCGGTTGTAAGTTGTTCGTTTTTAATGATTTCATCCAAGTCGTCCACAAACATCGTAGCAGACTCATAATCAGCACACTCCTTTTCTCCCGTAGATTTCAGTCGACGGATTCCATGACGTTTTTTGAATTTATCCAACCAACCAAATGAATAAGTGCACTCTGAATTCATGATTAACTTCACATGGAACATTTTTGCCTTTTCGACAATCATTTCGCCTGAAGTTCAGAAGCAAATTCCAGTTTAAGTTCATACAATATCTCGATTTCAGTTATCTTACCTGAAATCTTTCTTGCCGAAACCAGTCATATGCTGCGAAATCAACTTTTGAATTTTTGGATGTTTTTAGTGTATATCTGTGTTTAAGGCCAAGCATGGAATCAGTATCGGAGCAAAATTTTAAAATCCGATCTTTGTTTTTTATTAAATCGGATACAGTTTGAATGTCAACTCCATACTTTTCAGACAACATTTTAAAAGGTACTTTACGTTTTGAGTATTCATTAGCTCCATTTTTTCTTTAATTGAAAGAACCTTTCGTGCTCTTTTCGCGGATTTAGTTTTTGACGGTGGCATGATGTAAGGAAAACACGTCTTGACAGATCAAATTTCACACTGATGAATGAATATGAAATTTGATATGAAAATTACACTTTCATGAAATTCGGGGAATCACCGAATTTTAATATGAGAGATGTGTGTGTATTATACGAAAAAAAAAAAAAAACAAACAAGCAGCCACATGGACATGTGCATCACGGTTAATAGAGGTAAATCACGGTTAATAGAGGTAAAAAATCAACCACTCAGCTTCACGGTTAATAGATAATCACGGTTAATAGAGTTACGGTTAATCGAAGTTCAACTGTACTTGGTTGTCAAAAAACGGATTATACACACAGAGAATGAGATTGTTAGAATTCCATCAGAGCCAATAAAGAATGATATAACCACAACTATTTTTATTGGAAACACCATATTTCAATATTCTTCATAGATATCTAGTTTAATGTACTATAATAACATCGTCATAATCAAAGGAAAGTAAACACAGCAAGAACATTGGCTATATCAATCGTAGACAATAAAAATATTTTGTGATTAGCTCGTACAATTGTGACAACTACTTTTTATACAGAAATTAATACTTTAGTATCAGCAATTAGTGATGACAACAAATAATTTATTTCTAACAATGAAATTTGCACCAAAAAAGCTTAATATTTTTGTCATCACTTATTGATCATTATCCCAACATCGGAAGTAATTGAACTGTAATAATATTGTTGGTTGTAGTAATAATTTTCATAAATATACAAAATATTAAATGAATTTGGTTAACTCTACCAAAAATTTGAATTATACAAACAATAATTTGTTGTTACAACAAACGAATATAAAATTTTCAGTCGGCTGTCAAACACAAGCAAAAAAAGGAAATAAATAAAAAACGTAATTCAAAAAACAGAAGACTACAAATTTTTAACAAATTGGAAACTAAACAAAGAAGTAAGTTGTCGTAAGTTTATCTCAAAAACCAAAAGACTACGTGTAAGCTAAAATATTGTGGGGCTGAAATACGAGGTGAGACGCTTTACAACAAATTAAAAAGAAAAATACTAATATATCAATTCATAATTTTCAGATAAATCTGAATGACTTTATTTATATAAAAAGTAACGCATACATAAATCAAGAATATGGAATGGGAAAAATGCTTTCCAGAAAGATTATTTAAAACAGTTTAAATTAATTCTAAAGACGTTTCAATCTTCGGACCCTCAAACCAATTTACTGTGGAATCAGTTGCTGAGGACGTTTATATCCAACATTTTTCCAAAACCAAAGACGGCAGTGCTCAAAAAAATTCTAAGGAGCTCTGAAAGATTAAACGAAGGTAGTTTTTTTCCATTACTAATGTAATTTTGTTGGTATATATATATATATTTATATTCTAGCATAGTAATAGCTTCCATATTACTGTCATATATATTTCCTTCGACGCTCGTACGAAACCCACAAAGAAAATAGGCGAAAGTTTCGAAAGTCGAAATTCAAGAAAGTTTATGTGATAAGAAATTCTTTGTTGATGCCCCGTTAAAAGTAATCAAAATTTGTTTCTGTATATATAGTATGTATGACCCTCAACATTACATATCAACCCGAAGCGAAAATTTTACTTTTTTACAAAAGTATATTTATATGTAGTACCAAACAACTAAAGCATTACAAGGTAAAATATTAGAAAATCTAAATAGAAAAAAATGAGAATAAACATCAAAATGAAAAACTGCTTATAATTCGAACAAGAGAATAAGTATTTTAAAACCTTTAAATATCAATCATCAATTAAAAACTGCAACAATACTTTTGGACAATGACTTTACCTACAAAACTGTTTCATACATTAAAAACTGCAATTAAAAAATCTGTCCTTTAGCTAAAGAAATAACTTGCGTCATGTTTGGTGATTTACTTTTGAAAATAAATCTAGTGTTTTGTTTGGATGTATCTGAAAATAGTGCATCTGTTTTTGGATTAATTGAGTATATTATTCTCAAATGTGAAATTTCTATGTTAAAATTATACTAACATGGTACTTCGAAATACATTTTCCCCCTACAGAGTTAGCTCCAAAGAGACATTGTTGAACTAAAAATCCTAAATGTAAAATATTTGACATATTTTATATGGAAATATTATTTATTATATTATACTGTATTTTAAAATGTAATAAATAAAACATTCAAAGTAAAACCATGTCTTTGTAATGAATTTCGGCCAGGATAATCGAATACAAAAAAATTTATTGAATCAACAAATGGTCGCAGCAACCAAAGATCGTAATCCGGATTACCGAATTTAAAAACAATATATAACCAACAAATGATAATAACAACAGATATATATATAATAATTTAGTTGCAGATACCATTTTAATAGTTCGATGTATCAAAACATTATAGATTTATTTTCTCTGCAACAAATAATTTCAGTTCACAGTACTGAAAATGCTATTGTTGCCACAAAAAATCAGTTATACTGATGGAATCACCCATGCAATATTGTGATAGTACGTAGAACTACAAAAATTCGGTTGGCAAAAAATTCGGTTGGGGTAATGAATCTGTTTTCTGTGTGTAGTTTCATAGAAAAGCCGGTTATAACCTGTTCTCCAAAAACAAAAAAAATATTAAAATGGTCTAATCATTAAGTAAATAGATAATTAACTTATCCAATTTAATCATCAGCACTCTCACAAATCATATCTAATTCCAAATCAAAAGTGTCAGATTTCAGTCCATTAGAAGCTATTATTTAACAACAAATTCTGGGCGCAAGACTCTTCTAACTATCTCTCAAAAGTTACAGAATTAATTCCACAAACAAATCGAAAGATTAATAGAATAGAATTGGGGTCCATTTGTATGGGGGATATACCCAACACGGACTTAAATAGTTCACTTCCATGGTATATGTTTCTACTTAATATCTAACATGATCTTGAAAATTTGATTAACATCTAGAGTAGGGGGCATATACCATAACATGAAACCATACATAGGATGGGTAATTTAAAATTGTAAACTAGAATCGGCTATAAAAAAGTACTGATTATTTTTTCAAATTTCTGGTTTTATGGGAAAGGTTGAACTTTGTCATTTCATAATGGAACACAATATCATTCATATGACTACCACTACTGACTCGGGAGTACCTCAATTTTTTCAGTATATGGCCCAATGATACCGCCAGCCAAAAAATCACGCAAACAGTGACTCGTTGTTGACACATTGACTTCTCAATAGTGTGGGTTCTCTGAACCCCATTTAAGATGATCTGGAAAATCTAATCAAGACCCGATATAAGATGGTGTTTCTAGAGCAGTAATTCTGAGAATATGACACCATTTGAATGGAAAATTTGTCCGAGAACCAAAAAACGAAAAATTTAGATTCTATAGCAATAATTGAATAAATCGGAGGAATATTCGCATGTGAGCTATATCTAAATCTACTACGATTTTCTTCATATTCAATAGCTATCGTTTCTGTCGGGTGCACGAAAAATCGCCAGAAAAACAATGGACGACTTTGCATAATTTTTGAGCCATATTTCATATTTGTCGATTGGGCAATATTTAATTATGATAATTCACCAAAATACAAATATGAAATTCGGCCCGCATTGCTGGAAACCTTGACTCTGCGACTTTGGACATACCTCAGAGGAGAAAGTTTTTAAGCCCGTCCGAAGGCTGGCAACCCAGAAAACCTTTACTCTGCGTAGGCAGATTTGGATGTATCCAGATGATATTCCGACCCGGTGTTTCATTTTAAAATTTACTCAAATTTTTGGGCGATTTTTCATATGAAAAATGATCCCACGATTCTGTTGAGTTTTCATTAATTTTTGCGCGTAATTTCATTTTCCGTTTTAGGCTATTTTTAATTTTTGGCACAATTTGACTGCAAATCGTTAAATCGACTTAGGCGGAGATTCTAAACCAATCGGTTATGAAAATATTTTTCTTCACATTCGAAAGAGATCCAATGGGATTTATTTAAAACGGAAAATCATCACAACGATTATTATCGACACAAAAGTATGGAATTTATTGCGGATTTTATAAAAAATTTATCAAAAAAAAAGTAAGGAAAGCCTAAAGTCGGGCGGGGCCGACTATATAATACCCTACACCACTCCCTGCGTATATACCTCGCTTTGATTAATAAACCCAGGTATTTCATGAGAGCAATTTAATGTAGTTCATATAAATTATACAGTTACTATAAATTCATCTTTAGTCAAATTTAATGAGTATGGTAAATAATAAAGTAATTGATCCAATATTCCAGCAGATATTCCGAGTAAAGTAAATATAACATGATATGGAAAAATTGATCAAGATCCAATGATAAATACAGAGTATACAGCGGTAATAGGATGAATCGGACGGATATTTGAAGAAGGCCTATAACAACACTTGAGGCCTATGCCTAAACATCCGCCTATATACTTCTCATTCACGGTAGGTATTCCTAGATGAAACATATAATGATCTACAAAGTTTGATGAAGATCCGATATAAGATGTAGTTTCTAGAGCTGCATGTAAATGTACGTGTTTGGCAAAAATGTTAAATCGGAAAGGACATTTGTATGGGGGTATATTGATACCTGTAACCCACTTTCAGCATAGGTGTTTTTAGTTGATTTATAAAATGTTGTGCCAATTTTAAAGAAAATCGGGTACAATATGTGGATTTCAGAGCGGAAAAAGTAAAATCGGAAGCGACATTTGTATGGGGGATATATCTAAATCTGAACCGATTTCCTCCAAATTCAATACCGATCGTCCTTGGCCCAAAAAAGTAACTTCTGCCAAATTTCATGATAATCGGGCAACAATTGCGAGCTGTAGAGTGCGAACAAGATTAGATGGACAGCAGACGGACAGACAGAGATCGTTAAATCGATTCAGCTGGTGATTCTAAGCAGATCCGATTATTTCTTGGTGTTACAAACATTTGGCGGAAAACTAACTTATAATACCCTAGTCCACGAAGTGGTGTAGGGTATAAAAACGAGAGAAACATTTCATCAGCATTTCGGTGAAAAGCTAGGCATTTTTGTGTTGATTTGAGAAATTCTGATTCAATATTGATTATGTATGAACGATTATTTCTCTAAACTACGGCATTATAAAAGGATACTCAGATAGGATGAGTGTGTGCATGCACATCCCACATATGTATATATGCACTTTGGGTATATGTACATGTTTATTTGTGTGACGTACAAAGTGCAATATTAGATTTTGATCAGATTGGAGAAAATTTAATTAAAAATTTTAAAAATCTTTTGTCAGCATACACACATGTGCACTTTATTTAGTTTTCATAGAAAAGGAAATATATGTTTCATAATAGAATTGTCTGTTTTGGATTGATTTGGATTTCGTTTATTCAGGGCAAATTTCAAAGTCTATACCATATCGATATGGATTTCTTTTACAACAATGCTGGTATATATAACTAATTCAACAGCTAAATGAGAAATGCTATGATGAGAAATGTAAGCTGACAAACAGAAGACGGAACTCTACTACAAACACAAAATTAATCATAATTTCTCCGAGCAGCAGATATTTTTCGACGAAGGCTCTGACCAAACACTCAATGACAATATGTTAATAAATGAGAAAAAAGTAATGACTAATATGAACAAGATTGATTTAGAGGTTCCCTGCATTATGCCTAGTATTTCATCTTCCTTCCACTTCGATGGAAATACATTTAGTAGCAACTATACGTTTTTTGTTTGTTCGTTTTAAAAATTACCTGAAATACAGTACAGCTCCTTAAAATGACATTGAGCTGATTAATATCTTTTATTATTTTCGCCTTATGCAAAAAAGCCGATAATAATTTAATCATGTAACAATTAATTTTTAATTAAATACCTTTTTTTCATTTTATTCATAATTTGTGTGGAAAAATAGCCTGCAGCGTGAATACTTAAGTACTTACGTTATTAATTGTGGGAAAATGGGGAGACGTGATGCTGTATGTAGTAACTGGAAGTAAATAAGAATTCTACGGAAGCAATTGTAAAGAAGAATAGTCGTTTCGAATGAATGCCAGAAGATACGATGCTCATAGGCAACATCATATATAGCAACTATTATAAGTAATAATAGCATTTACTTGACATTCTGCATTTCACACATAATTCTATTAAATAACATTGTACATCAGCTTCTGGAAAGTAATACCGCTTTTTTGTAGGAGTTCTTGGGTAAAACCAAAATCTGATTGTGAAATTTCCTAGACACCGCCAAAATCTTGACTTACGGATAAAAAATCGGTTTTGCGTACCTTTCCGCCTCAAGTGTGTAAATAAAATTCGCATTCATTTTTTCAGACTCTCGGTGCCATATTAGCTTATAAATTTAATAATGGATACTACTTTTGTATGGAAATGCCATAAAAAATATACTGTACTTTGGCTTTCTAAACTCGAAAACGATATTAAAAAAATTCACTGATACTTTTTGTACCCTCCATCTCCTGGGGGTATATTAACTTTGTCATTCCGTTTGTAACACCTTGAAATATCGACCTGAGGCTCTATAAAGTATATATTCTTGATCGTTATAAAATTCTAAGACGATCTAGCCATGTCCGTCTGTCTGTTGAAAGCACGCTAGCATCTAAATGAAAGGATCCAGGTCGTCCACATTTTCCCAGAATACGTCTAATAGTTGTAGATCTGTACACTCAGAAAAATAGCATTCTTAAATCTGAGTAAAATCCATACTCCAATTTAGTTTAACAATTTTACTCCAGTTTAGGTAAAATTTTCCTACGAGATGGAAAATTAAACAGATATGACTACACTTTCCTTATTTCAAAGCCAGAAAAAATAGTACATATACTCAAAATAGGGTAGTAAATTTACTTAAAATCATTCTAGTAAAAACTTCTTACAATTAAGTATATTCATACTTGTGCGGAAGAAAATTTACTAGCGTTTAAGAAAGAAAATTATGCAGAATTTTTTTGTATGGAAAAATTCCATTTAGGATGTTTTTACTTAAAAATGTGTTTATTACTTCAAATAAAGTAAATAAATGTAATTAAATTTATGCCATGTTCCTCATACACTCAAGTATAAATGAACTTATAAAAAATACTACAGAGTGTTTAGACAAATACATGAATAGTAGTCTAAGAAGCAATTCTCGTTCGTTAGCCGAGACTTTCTTCATAAGTACTTCAAATATTAATCTAAACAATCACTGCGAACGCGCCTACCTAGCCTCCGCAGCAGTCATGGTGATATATCTCAACTCTTTATGGTATAAGTAAGATGAAACGTTTGAGAACTATACCATGTTGTCATTTTTCATATAAGTGTTGCATACTCTGAAGCGAAAAAATTTATTTCAGTTATCAAGAATAGTCGTAATCAGGCTGAATACAAATTTACTTGCTTTAAGGAAAATCTTAGTCAGGCTGAGTACAAATTTACTTGAATTAAGGAAAAAAATTCCGAAAATTTCCCTCAGATTGAGTATAAATTTACTTGGCATGACTACAAATTTACTTAGTTTGAGTAACAATTTACTTGGATTGAGGAAAAATATCGGAATATTTTCCTCAGTTTGAGTATAAATTTACTTGATTTGAGTAAAATTTCTTAAAAATTTTCCTCAGATTAAGTAAAGATTTACTTGATTTGAAGAAAAATTTTCCTCAGTTTGAGTAAATTTTACTTGCTTTGAGGAAAAGTTGAACTGGAATCAAGTTCAAAGCACGTCTTATTTTCAAGGAAAAGTTTGTACTTGATGTGAGAAATTTTTGCCTTAGCGCTATACGAAGTTCAATTTTCCTCAGTTTTAGTACATATTTACTTACCCGTGGCATACTTTTTTCTGAGTGTAGGGAATAGTATTTCGAGTACTTAACCATGTTTTTGAAGATGCCTGCATATTTTTGCTTGATATTTGGTATGCACATTCCCCTTGTACCAATAACATGCATCATAAAGTGATTTTTATTTGTTGGGGCAAAAATGATAACGTTTGATAGGTACCATTATCAAACGACTACAGCTAAAAACACGAAAATTGGTGTGTACAGGGTTTTCCACCAAGAGGTGTTATTTTGGTATTCAAAGAAATATTAAATTTTTTGAGATAAATGATCGGATGTTTATTTCATAATATGGCCACCACGACCACGCTTACAGGGCCATATCCTTTTCATCAAATTTTCCATAGCCAAATCGCAAATGCTTCTGTATGCCAGCGAGTCATGGAATGCACTACCAAGAGATATACATGCTGTACAGGTAATAGTCAATCGCTGCCAATGTAGGAACCTACGAATATATTGGCCCGAATCCATATCTAAAACCCAGCTATGGAGTAGTACCAATCAAAAACCCATCCAGATTGAAATGCTCAACCGGAATTGGCGCTAAATTGGACATACGTTGCGAAGACCAACTGGTGACATTGCTCACATGGAGACGCCAACTTGAATGCGAAGCATCACAGACGGGTCTAAGCTGGAGAGAAATAAAACACCTATCATCAAACAGAATTGAATGGAATAACTTTCTAGTGGCCCTTTGTTCCACATAGGAACCATAGGACATATAATAATAATAAATCGTAAAGTGGCTGACCTATGTTCTCGATAGCCTCACGAATTCTATCTTTGAGGTCTTGAATCGACACTGGGCTGTTGGCGTAGACCTTATATTTCACGTGGCCCCAAAGGAAGAACTCGCAAGATGTTAAATCAAAATATCTCGGTGGCCCATTGTGATCACCTCTTCGAGAGATAACACGGTCCGGAAACTTTTCCCGTAAAGGAGCTGCTTGTGTGGCACGTAGCGTCGTCTTGTTGAAAGTAAACGTTGTCCAGATCAATACCATCCAACTCCAACCATAAAAAAATCATTAATCATCTCTCGATAGCGCAGTCCATTGACCGTAACTGTTAATCCAACCTCATTTTCGAAAAAGTAAGGTCCAATGACCCCGCCGAACCATAAACTCCACCAAGCATGAAGGTGGAGAAGCTTCTCAACAATAACTCTATCCGAACCCCTGATGCGACAATTACGCTTATTGACGTAACCACACTCAGCAAAATAGCATTCTTAAATCTGAGTAAAATCCATACTCCAATTTAGTTTAACAATTTTACTCCAGTTTAGGTAAAATTTCCTTACGAGAAGGGAAGCTAAATAGTTTCCTTATTTCAAAGCCAGAAAAAATATTACATATACTCAAAATAGGGTAGTAAATTTACTTAAAAGCATTTTATTGAATCTAGTGAAAACTTCTTACAATTAAGTATATTCATACTTGTGCGGAAGAGAATTTACTAGCGTTTAAGAAAGAAAATAATGCAAGATTTTTTTGTATGGAAAAATTCCATTTAGGAAGTTTTTACTTAAAAATGAATTTATTACTTCAAATAAAGTAAATAAATGTAATTAAATTTATGTCATGTTCCTCATGTACAAATGAACTTATAAAAAATACTTCTGTGTGTTTAGAAAAATACATGAATAGTAGTCTAAGAAGCAATTCTCGTTCGTTAACCGAGACTTTCTTCATAAGTAGTTCAAATATTATTCAAACAATCACTGCGAAGGCGCCAACCTAGCTTTCGCAGCAGTCATGGCAGTCAACTCTTTATGGTATGAGTAAGATGAAACGTTTGAGTACTATACCATGTTGTCATTTTTCATATGAGTGTTGCACACTAATAAATAATTTATTTCAATTATCAGTACAGTCGTAGTCAGGCTGAATACAAATTTACTTGGTTTAAGGAAAATTTTAGTCAGTCTGAGTACAAATTTACTTGGCATGACTACAAATTTACTTAGTTTGAGTAACAATTTACTTGGATTGAGGAAAAAATCGGAATATTTTCCTCTGTTTGAGTATAAATTTGCGTGACTTGAGTAAAATTTCTTAAAAATTTTCCTCAGATTAAGTAAAGATTTACTTGATTTGAAGAAAAATTTTCCTCAGTATGAGTAAATTTTACTTGCTTTGAGGAAAAGTTGAACTGGAATCAAGTTCAAAGCATGTCCTATTTTCAAGGAAAAGTTTGTACTTGATGTGAGAAAATTATTGCCATAGCGCTATACGAAGTTCAATTTTCCTCAGTTTTAGCACATGTTTACTTAATCCGTGGCATACTTTTTTCTGAGTGCACCGAGGTGGAAATGGGCCTGATCAGTCAAGATGATTTTTCGATGAAATTCCGGATCATTTTCATTCATCTCAAAGGCCCAATCAGCATAGGCACGACGTTGTTGATGAGCGGCCGGCTTGAGTTCTTGTGTTAACTAGGGTTTGCATTTTCCCGTACTTTTTATTTCCCGGGAAACGGGAATAATTTTTTCAATTTCCTGGATCCCGGAACAGCACGGGAAGTCGTCTACATACTGTTTACCATGAGTTAAGCTTATTTTTTTCACATTTTATTTAAGTAAAATAAATATATATTTCACAACGAACCTGTTACAGAATTTATATAACAAAGCGCTATGTGAGAACAATTCAAAAATCTTTTCAAGTTTCAAAAATTATTAAAGATAAGATATTTCTTATTTTATTGCAAAATGTGGACGAGACGGAGAACGATCGTTCACATTATAGTGAGTAGAGTATTAAATGAAATGTTTGTTAATTTCCTGTCCTTCGAAAACTTTAAATTCTTTATTTTTTGCGTTCGGATACACGCCCAAAAACAATTTTTCCCGGATTTTAATTTTTTTCATATGGAGCTTCACAGGAAAAATCCGAAAAAGTGGATTTTGAACCTACATCCGAACGCATTTGAAAAATATTTTGTCATCCAACTGCATTATTTGACATACCTGACTAAAAGCTATGAGATCTAAATTTGTATACAACATTTTTAATTTTATTGTAGAAATTATGGAAAAATATGTAAAATTTTCTGAATTCCCGCGGGAAATCCCGGGATGCAAACCCTAGTGTTAACTGAACTTTATAAGCCTTAAGACTCAAGTCTTTATGCAAAATGCGGTGTAATGACTTTTGTGGAATGCCCAATTCCAAAGAACGGTGAGGAATGGACAAACCTGGGTTTTCTGCAACACTTTGGGCTACAGCAGCAATATTCTCAGTTGTTCTTGAGCGACGTGTACGGGTTTTATTCTTCACAATACTAACTTGTCCCAACAGCTTTTTCCACCAATCCACCAAAAACGCATTAAGTTTTGCGAACTGTAACTGCAAGATTTTCACCACTTTTTACTGAATTTTAATAATTTCAATGTGTTGTTGAAGCGTGTATCGCTTTTTATACCCTACACCACTTCGTGGTCTAGGGTATTATAAGTTAGTTTTCCGCCAAATGTTTGTAACACCAAGAAATAATTGAGCTAGACCCACCTTTAAGTATACGGATCGGCTTAGAATCGCCAGCTGAGTCGATTTAACGATGTCTGTCTGTCCGTCTGTCCGTCCGTCCGTCCGTCCGTCCGTCCGTCCGTCCGTCCGTCCGTCTGCTGTCCATCTAAGCTTGTTCGCACTCTACAGGTCGCTATTGTTGTCCGATTGTCATGAAACTTGGCAGAAATTATTTTTTCTGGCCAAGGACCATTGGTATTGAATTTGGAGGAAATCGGTTCAGATTTAGATATAGCCCCCATACAAATGTCGGTCCCGATTTGACATTTTCCGCTCTAGAAACCACATATTGTACCCGATTTTCTTTAAATTTGGTACAACATCTTATAATCTGACTAGAAACACCTATGTCGAAATTGGGTAAGATCGGTTCAGATTTAGCTATAGCCCCCATACAAATGTCGCTCCCTATTTCACTTTTTCCTCTTTAGAAACCACATATTGTACCCGATTTTCTTTAAAATTGGCACAACATCTTATAATCCAACTGGAAACACGTATGCAAAAATTGGGTAAGATCGGTTCAGATTTAGATATAGCCCCCATACAAATGTCGCTCCCGATTTGACATTTTCCGCTCTAGAAACGACATATTCTACTCGGTTTTCTTTAAATTTTGCAGAACATCTTATAATCCAACTAGAAACACGTATGCAAAAATTGGGTAAGATCGGTTCAGATTTAGATATAGCCCCCATACAAATGTCGCTCCCGATTTGACATTTTCCGCTCTAGAAACCACATATTGTACTCGATTTTCTTTAAATTTGGCACAACATCTTATAATCTGACTAGAAACACCTATGTCGAAATTGAATTAAGATCGGTTCAGATTTAGCTATAGCCCCCATACAAATGTCGCTCCCGAATTCACTTTTTCCGCTTTAGAAACCACATATTGTACCCGATTTTCTTTAAAATTGGCACAACATTTTATAATCGAACTAGAAACACCTATGCTGAAAGTGGGTATGATCGGTTCAGATTTAGATATAGCCCCCATACAAATGTCGCTCCCGATTTGACTTTTTCCGCTCTAAAATCCAGATATTGTACCCGTTTTTCTTTAAAATTGGCACAACATCTTATAATCCAACTAAAAAACCAATGGTGAAAGTGGGTAAGATCGGTTCAGATTTAGATATAGCCCTCATACAAATGTTGCTCCCGAATGTTTAACCGATTTTGGCCAAATTTTACATATTATATTTCACCAATAAACAGACATGGTGAAAGCGCGTCACATCGTTCCTGGTTTCAATATACCCCCATACAAATGTCCTTTCCGATTTAACATTTTTTGTCAAACACATACATTTACAGGATGCAAAAATCCTTCCCGATTTAAATTTTTACCAAATTGAATTGCAATGAGAATTGTTTGGGTGATGCCCATATGTCCATACTTTGGTATACTACTGTATAATTTGTATTTGTCTGTCGGACAATTGGATCAATTACCATATTATTTACCATATTCGTTAAATTTGACTAAAGATGAATTTATAGCATATACATTATATTCATATAATTTATATAATTTGTATGAACTACATAAAATTGTTCCCATGAAATAACTGGGTTTAGTAATCAAAGTGAGGTACATACGCAGGGAGTGGTGTAGGGTATTATATAGTCGGCCCCGCCCGACTTTAGCCTTTCCTTACTTGTTTAGTAATGACGTAGTTTCTACGTGTCAAATTTCAAAGAATAAAAGCTTCAAAAGTGACAGCTACCGAAATACCGGGTGATTCAACGTAAAACCTCTTGTTTGGAACCTACCTGTACCTTCCTCTAATCGAGTGGATACATAATATATAAGTTTTTTTTTTCAAATTCGTACTTTTAAGGGGTGAAATGGGAAGAGGGATAAAAATTTTACCAACCAAACGGCTGCACCTAGAATAATGAAATTCGGTGTACACATTCCTCTGATTACGTAGACTAAAATAAAGGTGTTTTTCGAAATTCGTACTTTTAGAGGGTAAAATGAAAAAAGCGGATAAAAATTGTACCAATTGTGGGTTAAAGTAGTTGCAAAGGAACAATTTTTTCACTAGATTCTATTCCGGCTTTGAAAAATACACATGAATGACAGTAGAAAACTAAAAAACGAGTAAGGAAAGGCTAAAGTCGGGCGGGGCCGACTATATGAAACACTCCACTTTCCAACCGAATACAATTCAACTCGGTAAAAAAAGTGAAAACGGGAAGAATTTTTGTATGTTTCCTAATCATAGGCTAATATGACCTGGTTCGATTTGTCAAATCGATAAGAATATTTGTATCAAACATGGAAAAATGTGACTAACTTTCACAATAAGTTCTTCTAGTTCAAATATAAGGTGTTATGCTCACTTTGAAGAAATTCGGTGAAAATTCGTGGTTTCTGGGGCGGAAAAAGTTAAATCGGGAGCGAAATTTGTATGGGAGCTATATATAAATCTGAACCGATCTAACACATTTTTACCACAGGTGTTTCTAGCTGAAATATAAGATGTTTTGCCAATTTTGAAGAAAATCTCTGGTAATATATGGTATCTAGAGTGAAAAGATTCAAATCGGGCGTGAAATTCGTATGGGAGCTATATGTACATCTGAACCGATCTGTTCCATTTTCACTATGGATGTTTCTAGGACAAATATAATTTATTTCGCCTAATTTGAAGAGTTAAAATATGTGGTTTCTAGAGCGGAAAAAGTCAAATCGGGAGCGACATTTGTATGGGGCTATATCTAAATCTGAACCGATTTCCTCCAATTCAATACCGATCGTCCTAGCTCAAAAAAAGTAACTTATGCCAAATTTCATGATAATCGGCAGCAATTGCGACCTGTAGGACAGACAGACATCGATAAATCGATTCAGCTGGTGATTCTAAGCCGATCCGTATACTTAAAGCTGGGTCTAGCTCGAGTATTTATTAGTGTTACAAACATTTGGCGGAAAACTAACTTATAATACCCTAGGTCACGAAGTGGTGTAGGGTATAAAAACAAAAAATATTTTTTCCTGAGGTACGATTCGAACCCTAGACATACGTCTGTAACCCCTTACTAAAAATTCGCTCCCATTCACTGGCGAAGAAGCTATTCGTAAAGTATTGCGGACTATTTGAGAGATTTTGAGATTAAAATAATAAATTTTTGCAAAAAAATTGCTGGCACAGAGAAACATTTTTATTTTTACAACATATCGCCACTTTTCCAATGCCACCCAGTTTTTTAATAACTGCTCTCCCTAAAATTAGCTACATTCATACAAAATGTTAGCAATTTCTGTATCGAGGAGTGAATATGTTTCAGTTTTTTGAGTGAAATAAAATACAATACATTCCAAATATGTTGCTGTATAAAAGACGAATAAAATATCACATTGTGTGTGAGGTGCCATGCCCCTAGAAATATCAAATTTGTTATTGTCGATTAACTTTGTACCGCAATTTAAAACAAGTAAGGAAAGGCTGAAGTCGGGCGGTGCCGACTATATAATACCCTACACCACTCCCTGCGTTTATACCTCGCTTTGATTACTAAATCCAGGTATTTCATGGGAGCAATTTTATGTAGTTCATATAAATTATACAGTTACTATAAATTCATCTTTAGTCAAAGTTAATGAGTATGGTAAATAATAAAGTAATTGATCCAGCAGATATTCCCTGTAAAGTAAATATAACATGATATGGATAAATTAATCTAGATCTAATGACAAATACAGATTATACAGCGGTAATAGGATGAATCGGATACAGGATTTGAAGGGGGCCTATAACAACACTTGAGGCCTGTGCCAAAACATGTGCCTATATATTTCTCATTCACGGTAGGTATTCCGAGTTGAAACATGTAATGATCTGCAAAATTTGATGAAGATCTGATGTAAAAAGTAGTTTGTTTAAAAGAACAGAATGGGGCCCCATTTTGGCTATACCAAAGGCTACAGACGGACGGTACCGACAATATGATACACCCCACTTTCTATCTCACTACAATTCAATTTGGTAAAAAAGTGAAATCGGGAAGGATTTTTGATTCCTGTAAATGTATGTGTTTGACAAAAAATGTTAAATCGGAAAGGACATTTGTATGGGGGTATATTGAAACTTGGAACGATGTGACCCGTTTTCACCATGTATGTTTATTGGTGAAATATAATATGTAAAGTTTGGCCAAAATAGGTTAAAGATTCGGGAGCAACATTTGTATTGGTGCTATATCTAAATCTGAACCGCTTTCACCATAGGTGTTTTTAGTTGGATTATAAGATGTTGTGCCAATTTCAAAGAATATCGGGTACAATACGTGGTTTCTAAAGCGGAAAAAGTGAAATCGGGAGCGACATTTTTATGGGGGCTATATCTAAAACTGAACCGATCTTACCCAATTTCAGCATAGGTTTTTCTAGTTCGATTGTAAAATGTTGTGACAATTTTAAAGAAAATCGTGTACAATACGGGGTTTCTAAAGCGGAAAAAGTGAAATCGGGAGCGACATTTGTATGGGGGCTATATCTAAATCTGAACCGATCTTACCCACTTTCAGCATAGGTGTTTCTAGTTCGATTATAAAATTTTGTGCCAATTTTAAAGAAAATCGGGTACAATATGTGGTTTCTAAAGCGGAAAAAGTGAAATCGGGAGCGACATTTGTATGGGGGCTATATCTAAATCTGAACCGATTTTCTCCAAATTCAATACCGATGGTCCTTGGCCAGAAAAAATAACTTATGCCAAGTTTCATGACAATCGGACAACAATTGCGACCTGTAGAGTGCGAACAAGCTTAGATGGACAGCAGACGGACAGACAGACAGACGGACGGACGGACGGACGGACGGACAGACAGACATCGTTAAATCGACTCTAAGCCGATCGGTATACTTAAAGGTGGGTCTAGCTCGATTATTTCTTGGTGTTACAAACATTTGGCACGAAACTATCTTATAATACCCTGTGTAGGGTATAAAAATCAACTAAGAAGCTTTTTGCCAGAATGTTTTACATTTATATACGAGTATATAAAACGATGCAAAATATTTTTGAGTCAGAACAGTATCCCAGCTTTAAAAGAGTATTAATAGAGAAAAAGTTGAATTAAGTGTATCCATTCTTCCTTCAATGTACATCTATGACTTTTTTATATGAAATTAATGTTTGTACATCAGGGTGATTTTTTGTATTAACGTATCTGAAAATAAATTGAATGGAAAAATGTTCAGTAAAAGCATTTCAATCTAAAATCTATTTTTCGGTCATATTTATCCAAATATCATTCATTCCTTATCAAACTGAACGAATTAAAAAAATATCAAATTTTTAAGATTTTACCTAGAAAATGGATCATAAAAATCCTTATTTTGCTTCTTTTTTTGAAGATTTTTTGCTGATCATGAAGCTTATGCTGAGATTTTCCGTTGCGTCGTTTTTACGCAAGGCGGGAGGCAATTTGAGATATTTTTGTCGTTTGGGGTAATTTCTAACGTTTGAAAATACATTTTCATTCCATACAATATAGCTGCTGGTCTTGAGACTAATATCCCAGATCAACTCAAACTATCACAGACGGAAATAAAACAAGAGAAAATAATTTGTTATATCTTAAAATTATTTTTTCGTCGTTTGTATGTCTGTATTGGTGGTCTGTGTTGTTATTTATTCCAGTTTAAGACCAAAGGTTGTGCTGAAGTGTGCATTATTTTTTCTGTATCTTACTAGTGAAATTTCACCCTAATGTCCATATGTACATCATATCGCACGGTGTGTACACACACACATACACGTACATATACATGTGTACGTACATACACTTTTAATTCGTTAGTGTTTTTATTTAAATTTATTGAAAATTTCACAATATTAACGCATCCGTACGGACATTTGGGCGATATTCCAGAGAATATTTGTCGACACTTTCCTGCACACCATGCAAGTGATGTAAATCGATGCAACAACATTCGGACATATGCAGATAAAATATACGAGGTCCAAACCCACAATGCAATGGATATTGATTGTTTATTCATTGCATCGTATATTTCAACATCAATAAAAGATGGGTTAAATTTCATGTGGACTATATGGAAGCTAAATCCGGGTGTACATCTGTGTGACAACTACATCAAAGATTGGAACGACATACAAGTCAACTCGGTGTAAGCGATATCTTTCATATTCAATAACGGCATAGTCCTTGACAGAGAAAATTATCTATGTCACATATCGTTCAAAACGATTTACATTTGATACCTATAGTTTGCGTATAATTTTGAGATGAATATTAGATGGACGTACGATCTACGAACTAATGGGCTGACAGACATAGATAAATCGACTCAGATGGCGATTCTAAACCGACGGTGCACTGTGGTTCCAAATATTTTTTTGGAAATAAAACTTAAACTATTGAATCGATAAAGATATTTTGACGAAATAGCATATGGTTAGAGCGGAGGTGTTTTCCAGATGATTTGCAAAATTGTATATCCCTAGTGAGTATGGGAGTTACTAGGAGAACCTCCATATTTGGAGTGACCTAGTGATTGCAAAAGCTACAATTATGTACTTCTACTTATGTATATCTACAAAAAGTGTACCTACATGTGTGTGTACCTTAATTCGTTTTCAGAATTGTGAGATTTTTGAGGTTAGGTTAGTGTTTTTTATACCCTCCACCTCCACTAATTGAGTGCATATATTTTATATATATATATATATATATATCCAACATATATTTCTCTCCCGATTTTATATATAGCTCCTATACAAATATAACTCCCCATTTGAATTTTTCTTTTTTAGAAACTACATAAACTAACCGAATTTGCTCAAATTTGGCATTACCTTACCTTACATTACATCTAGTCTATGGTGAAATTGGGCGAGATCGATTCAGATTTGTTATAGCTCCCATACAAATTTCGATTTCAATTTGATTTTTATATAGAGATATAGGTTTATATATAGGTTACATAAAAATTTAGCCGATTTTAATTTTTCTGCTCTAGAAAATGCATATTTCTAAAGATTTTGATCTGAACAGAACTGTAAACAAACATATTGAAACAGGGTATCATTGGTTCATGATATAGGACACTTTCCAAAATCCGCATCCAATTTAATTGCAATGGCGTAAAAAGTCCGACTTTAGCCTTTCTTTATTTGTTTTATTTTTAATGAAATTTTAACTTTCATGCTTTTTTATTGCAGCTAGAAGGAAAACAACACTATTTTTGTGTTACATCATCTAATAAGTCGGGAAAAATAAATCCCAACAAACTATTTTTGTTAGAAAAATGATCGCCATTATTCAATTCAATCCTGGACTAGAAGAAAAAAATATTATTAGCAGCTATGTCAGGGAAAAAATATTTTCCATACTTTTGTTGTCGATGCTTTGCGTTTCGAGAATTATTTGTCTAACCAAAATAGTTTCTATGAAAATTTGTCATATTCGTGCGAACCAGCTGAGCGAATTATTGTAATAATCCAATTCTGGATTATTTTGTGCTTGTTTACATAAAGTTCTCTTTCCAAAATGTATAAACGTATTGTATATATCTGAATGAACGTAGGTTTCTTATGTTTCACAGTATTCTTTTCAGGATAACAATTAGTTATATCATTTTATACTGCCGTATTTCCAGATCGTCCCTCGTACGTATATATTTGTATCACCAAACAACAGCGCGACAATACAGTTGTGCTCATAAAAATATACAGTTACGGAACTAGGCTTAGTTTATGGATTTCAGATTGTGGAATGTCAACAATCGAAAATATGCTACTTTTATCATGTGGGTGTGTGTGTTTCCTATTAAAAATTGCAACATGATCCAGTATTTTGGATGCAATTTATTAAAAGCTCGTCGAATCTGCGAAGTCAACGTTTAGCTACAACAAATTAAGGTCTCACTTGCCTTTTTGCTATTTCGGGTTTCTGCTGAAAACTTCTGCACAACCTGTGGCCTCAAACCAACATAAATTAAAACTCAATCTGTAATAACTTCCACATTTTAGGTCATATTTCAGCTTAGAGAGTGTTGACGATCGACTATATGATCGGAATCAGCTGATGCTGGCATGTGGAAGATCTACCACATGATCGACATCACCTGATGTACGTATGACATGCACATGCAGATGGCGTTATTGTTTGTTTTAAGTGCTGAATTAAAATATTAAAATCTAGTTTGTGTTGTATTTTTTATAAATTATTTCCTCTAGACTCCGTCCATGGGAAACATACAGTGCCATTATCCTGATGGAAACCTGTTCAGAGAGGATTGTTAGAAACTGTCACTAATCGCTAATTGTGAATTGTGGGATTCCTTAAAAAAATGTGCATCCATATATTCTTGCTATTCGTTGATACATCGATGTATATTTTGAAATGTGCTGGTATGTGCAAACCATAAAGTCATCTTTTTTACTTAAAAGAACAGCATATCACGAGGAAAAAATACAAAGTCGACTGATTTAATGTTCGGATAAAGAGATTACTGATAGCATTTTCAATTAATGTGATACCTATGCGAACGCAACATATGCTCGTACAAGTGATTGCAAATACTCACTCACTCGTGATGAAAGCAGTTCGACTTTTATTTGATATTCGACAGGGGACACTGTAAATTAATTTGGTTTTATGAATAGCACATTCGATAAAATAAGACATTTTCTGTAAATTTAGAGACAGTAAAATAGCATTTTATTTATTGGCGACAATTGGATGCATCACACAGTGGTTTCTTGGGAAAATTTTATAAAAGGTGGTATGAAAAATACATAGAATACATCAATAACTTTCGATTGATGCCATGGTGAGGACGAAAAATCACGTCAAAGTTTTTATAATACTTAAGATGGTTTTTGCAGAGCCAACATTTTCAAACTTTTTTTACAATTTCTTTTCGATAAAATCATTTAGACATCATTCGAAAGGCCTTTAATTATTTTTTTAAAAATACTCCCACAAAATACCAGAAAGTTTGTAGTTGCCAATAAAAAAACACAAAAAAAAAAAACTATGAACGTCCAATAAGTTATTCATAGACAAGAGTAAATATTTATATTTAAGTGCTTTCAAAGGTATATTAATTCAGAAAAATTGGACAAATTCAGAAAATGCAACATAAAAGAAGTGCCTTCCACATTATAACCGGCGCACAGTAGCGCCCGTAGAGCAAACGAGGTTGCAAAAATCAAAATTTTCATGAGCGCCGACGAAGTTTTGAATAAACCCATGTTATAGGAAACTTTTCAACGATTTCAAATCTGCCACTCTTAATAATATCACATTTTTAGTTTAGAAGATATAGCCGTTCAAAGTTGACCGACTTTCGGTTTTCAAAAAAAACACACAATTTTTAGTGAATTTGTTGCGATTTCAGGTGTAATATCACGAAAAATATGTAACGAATCGCCTTATTTTTTGTTTGTATTGATTGATGTATTTATTAAATGTATAATGATAAAAAAAATTAACTGTTTGCTTTGTGTTTCTCCTGGCAAATCACTATTTAAAAACTATCCGTTTTTCACTATTTTTCAACTTCGACGGAAAATAAAAAAAATATATTTTTCTATACCTGTTCATTGATTATTTCTTTACATAATTCAAAAATTTTAGCTGCCCGTATGTGCCCGTTTGGCTTCTAGAGGTAAAAAAGGTTAAAAAGACATAGTTGCAAAAATTGTATGGCGTCCATCCCTTATATGTTTTGACTGACAGTAAATTGATCTAATAGTTTGAAAAAAAAAACTACTCATTGAAATTAGCAGGTACGTACCTCACTTAAACAATACTTTGGCGTACAAATGGTCAAGAATGTGGCGGTCACCGAATACTACAGGCCGAACATTATAAAAAACACATTATATGTGCAGCCATGCAACAGCTGATATCAAATGAATAGAATGAAATGGCAGAATCGATTCGTTAAAAATACTAACGGTTTTTCATGTCTGCTTTGACTAAAACTAACGTTTTTTCTACCATTACATCAGAATACAGTCTCTTGAGTTTTTGATAGTGTATAGTCGATCCCACTACACTTCTTTAAAACCTTTTTGTCAAATAAAGGGTGATTTTTTAAGAGCTTGATAACTTTTTTTTAAAAAAAACGCATAAAATTTGCAAAATCTCATCGGTTCTTTATTTGAAACGTTAGATTGGTCCATGACATTTACTTTTTGAAGATAATTTCATTTAAATGTTGACCGCGGCTGCGTCTTAGGTGGTCCATCCGCTTAGTCCAATTTTGGCATTTCCACGTTTTTGAGTAACAGAGACCCAATTGGTGCGAACGGCGACGAATCGAAAATGGGTGGTCATCATTAACACTGGCCGATACAGCTGCGATATTTTCTTCAGTTCGCACTCTACGTAAGCGTGTTGGTGGTTTAATGTCCAACAATGTAAATTTGGTGCGAAATTTAGTCACAATAGCCCGAATAGCCGCTTCAGTGGGTCGATTAAACTGACCATAAAATGGAAGCGCGCAATGAACTTTCTTAACAGAGCACGCATTTTGATAATAAAATTCAATAATTTGCAAGCGTTGTTCGTTTGTAAGACGATTCATGATAAAATGTCAAAGCATACTGAGCATCTTTCTCTTTGACACCATGTCTGAAATTCCACGTGATCTGTCAAATACTAATGCATGAAAATCCTAACCTCAAAAAAATCACTCTTTACATTCTTAAAATTATAATAAAATGCTAGTCCTTGTTTTAAGTACGAACTTGGCGTTTGAATTATTTTTATTAAATTAATTAATTTAATTAATTAATTTTAATTGGAGTCAGATTAAAAGGAACACCCACAAATTGGTGACCCCGACGAAAAATATCTTTCGTATTTTAAAAAAGGTTACAAAATGACGGACGAAGAAGTGAGCAAAACTATAGCTGAGGCCACTATCGAGACGGCGAAGTGCAAGCTACCCGATTTCACCGAGGAATACACGGATTTATGGTTCTGGCAAGTTGAAGCCGCATTCGAATCAGCGAACATAACCTCAGACAAAAAGAAGTATTTCACCATAATCGGACAACTTCCCACACGTGTCATGTACAAGCTTGCCGACTTGCGTACCAATCCTCCTGCCAAGGGCACCATGTACGAAGTTATAAAAAAACGTATTATAACAGAATTTGCTGACAGCACGCCCACAAAGATCACAAAGCTGCTAAGTGAGTTAGCGCTCGGTGACAGAAAACCTTCACAACTGCTCGCCGAAATGCGATGCAGAGCTGCAGAAACGCCTGTCACAGACGAATTACTGAAACAGTTGTGGTTAAGAAACCTCCCTCAACAGATTCGGGCGATCATCTCTGCTGACGACAACATCGACCTGGCAACCGCAGCGACAATGGCAGACAGAGTATTGGAGGCAACAAAAACAAACGTCGCAAACACATGTGTAATCGGTAACGAAGTGGCACAGATAAACAACAATCAAATCGAACGTTTAGAAAAGCAAATCAGTGAGCTCTCTAAGCAAATCAAAAGCATGCATTCTTCTCGTCCCTCATCCAGGAATTATAAACAAAATTACCGCTCGTCGACACCAACTCGTAGTAACTCTCGTTCTAACAAACGTTACGACACATGCTACTATCACCACAAACTCGGCAACGAAGCAAACAAGTGCAAGCCACACTGTAAGTATTACAATAATTCGCGCGACCAAAAAACTAGCTGTTCGGGCACATAGCAGAGGCAATGCGCCGGGCAACAAAACAACAAAACGCCTCTTCGTAACAAATACCAACACCGGGCAGCAGTTTTTAATCGATACCGGCGCCGACATCTCCATTGTTCCAGCAACCATTCACGATATTGATCGATTGGCAGTTACGGGAACACTTTTCGCGGCAAACGGGTCGCCCATAAACGTATACGGCACGAAAATTGTCAAACTTAACCTCAATCTTCGTAGAGAATTTGTATGGACATTTCGTGTAGCCAAAGTCAGCACAGCTATAATTGGTGCTGATTTTCTACAACACTACAAACTCAGCGTAGACTTGGCAGGAAGCAGATTGACCGACAACACAACACAACTCGAAACTCGAGCTATAACAACATCGACGACAATACCATCTATAAAGGTTATTAACTGCAACGACAAATACCAGGCATTGCTTCTAAACTACAAAGGCATTCTCTCAATGCATGAAAACAAAAGCGCCGTGTCTACAACGTTTCACCACATAATCACCCATGGTCAACCCGTATACGCCAAACCACGCGGTTTAACACCAGAAAAATTGAAGATTGCCAAAAGTGAATTTGAATACTTACACAGTGCAACACGAAAAAAAATAACCATATACGGACACCGCTACATGATAAAAGACCAAAAAAAAAAAGACCCGTGTTTTTTTTCCCCCAAAGTCATGCACTTTTTTTTATGGGCCCCCAGAGATTTGAGGCCTTGCTTTATATATCGGAAAAAGTCAAATCGGGAGCGACATTTGTATGGAGGCTATATCTAAATCTGAACCGATATTACCCACTTTCAGCACAGATGTTTCAAGATGGATTAGAAGGTGTTAGGAGAAATTTGAAGAAAATCGGGTACTATATGTGGTTTCTAGAGCGAAAATAGTCAAATCGTAAGGGACATTTGTATGGGGGCTATATCTAAATCTGAACCGATTTGCTTGAAATTAAATAGAGTTCGTCCTTGATCTACAAAACTTACTTGTGCCAAATTTTGTTAAGATCGGACAGACAGACGGACATTGCTAAATCGACTCAGAAAGAGATTCTAAGACGATCTGTATAATAAACGATGGGTCTAACACGTTTCCTTTTGGGTGTTACAAGCAAATGCACAAAGACATAATACTCTCGTGGAGTGTATAAATATTACCAAAATGAAGCTGATTCCGAAGATCCGTGCGGATTTTTCATTAGTTTTAATTTGACATAGGAATACCGGTCATTTGCGTGAGAGGTGCCAGAGGGAGCATTTTCGTACTTAAACTAAGTTTTAGAAAAATATTACCATGTGCAAAGTTTGCATTGATTCCTTGGCTATTTCCGAGCGTTATCGTGTACATCAGCCAGACGGACGGACGGACATAGTTCAAACAACTTATAAAGTCGTGAAACGGATTTGGTCCAAACAAACTTAGGGTCTTTAGTCACTCCTTCTATGTGTTATACTTTTTTCTGTCCCAAATGTAATATACCCACCTACTCTGTAGGGTCTTTAGTCACTCCTTCTATGTGTTATACTTTTTTCTGTCCCAAATGATATATACCCACCTACTCTGTAGAGTGAGCGTATAATGAATATATCCCCATCCTAAGGTGGAGGGTATATTTAGTCGTGCAAATATTTATTTGATTTGTTGAAAAGTTAAACAGTCAGAATTAGAAACTCCTAAAATACCACACACTTCAAATATTTGAATAAAACATTTTTCAATAACACAACGCAGTAAGAAAAGTCTAAAGTCCGGCTGGACCGACTATATGATACCCTTATTACAATTGAATTCGGGTGATATTGGAACTGATTTTTTATGGGTACTATTATGTGGTCAATTGAGACCGAAATCAGTATGGGAACTATATCTAAACCGATCTTACCCATTTTCATCAATAGATGGACATACAGACTGACATTGCTAAATCGACTCAGAAAGTGATCTGTATAATAAACGGTGGGTCTAACGCGTTTTCTTTTGGGTGTTACAAACGAATACACAGAGACATAATACCCTAATGGAGGGTATAAAATAGTCTAACAAACATTTGTTACTAAAACTTTTGTCAAAAAACACAACAGTTTCTAAATACATATTTAATTGGAAACTTCATGGAATTGACAAAATTCCATCGAATTTTCTTCATTGAGTGAATACGGATACGAATTAAAGAAATATAAAATAAAATTTCAATTAAAGACATTCAGCATGCGATGTGAATTTCTTCTTCGAGTGAATATGAAAAATATTTTCAATTAAAGGCATACAAGTGTTTTCATTGATTCTTTGAATTTCTTTATCACACCATTTTTGAATAAAATTCGATTTTAATTCGTGAATTTTTTTAATTGAAGACAAATTTTATTTTTTCTGTGTGTAGACAATGTGGATACTTCGACACCACCGGAGAGGGTACCGATTAACTACCATCAACGACATCTCCATGTTAACTTCGCCACTCAAAAGTATTGATAGTGATTCGCTCGGTAAGTACTGGCAATTTATGTTTTATGTAGTTTTATGGTTTTGACACAACTTCAGTGAAAATGTCATTAAAAAGTCGGCAAATAAGCACTTCGGAAACATTTCTTTAAAACTATAAACTTTTGTTGTACAAGTTCATCACTTTTCATAATATATTTTTCATAGATTTTATAACGAAACTTCATTATTTCTAAGAAATAGTTTCATAAATATGATTAATTTCTGCTTAAGTTTCTAATATAAAAATCATCATATAAACATCATCTTTGTGGGAACCTTTGCAATTAATATGAGTTTGTCAGGGTACGTAAGAATTAACATAGAAGAAATAAAAATTACTAGTTGTAAAAGGTCGAATAAAGTCGGCACTAAAAATAAATTTAACAATTATGAAACTTTTCATAACTACAACAGCATTTTTAATTATCTTTACGAAAACTTTACATTACTCAAATATATTATAAGTTATAACATATTTTATAATTTATTTTATTAAACAATGACATTTCAGTTTCACTATTTTAACAAGTTTATTTTATGAAGTATGAAATGTTTATGAAAAAATTGTATGAAAAATTTCATTTTATTTGTGAAATACGTATTGAGAACAAATTCACTAAATTTATGATAAACTTATTATGTAATTGCTTCCTAAATATTAGGAAAGAAAATTCTTTTGGTGTAGAAAATCGCTACTCATTTACTAGATCCACCGACTAATATATAATAATACCGCCAAGCATGTATGATTAATTGTAACAACTCTTATAATTATTTGACTGCTGCGCTATATGGTGGTTGTCTGCGCTAAAACGTAATTAAACAGGGTGGCTCAAGTGTGGAATTAACAGCATTTACATAAAAATTCGGTTGGTTTTTTCAAAATGGTCATTCTGCCGAAACTCTGATAGAGCTCACAGAGAAGTTATTTATTTATTATGTTTAAGTAATTTTATGTTACTGGACATTTGTCTGGTATATGACTACACTTATTGCGGAATTTATCTAAGCAGTACTTTTAAAAAACACATTCTTTGCAGATAATATAAGGTATTTCTATTTTCAAATGTCTTCCAATTTTGATGAAGATCGGAGACCGTGTTTGGTATTAGAAGAAATTATTTTTAAAAATGTTCAAAACTAATATTTGTATACCCTCCACCTCCAGGATGGGGGTATATTCACTTTGTCATTCCGTTTGTAACACCTTAAAATATTCATTGGAGAAAGTATATATATTCTGGGATTTTCCAGATTCAATCCACAAACTTCAAGTGATTGTCCTGTGCATTGTTTATAGTCATTGAAAACGCTAGGCGAATCTGAAACTGTAGTCGTTTGAAATCGAATGGTATATCGGTGGGAATCATCGGAATGCGTGGTATAAGGACATCTATTCCTTTTGATTTTCCATTTAAAATCGTTGCTTCAATGACATTGGGCATTAGTCTCTTGAAAGAAATTCTAGTACAAATGTACAATCGAGGAGGGCTAACATTCTTTAGGAGAATTATAGGTAAACCAATTTTAAGATATAACATTTGCGGCGGAATTCCTGGAAGGTCCAAAGAAATTAGAAATACAATTCGATAGTTGACAACTTCATCCGCAGTCATGATACTGTCTATCGATTTGTAATGTGTGCAATCACCTAGATACTTGTTCCAGAATTAAATTATTGATTGCATTAACATCGTTGATGTTTTGCAGCCAATATAGCACGGACGTAAAATCACTCTTTGTTTCCATAGTTTGTGGTAATTTTTCTTTCTCGATTAATTGCTGAATTGATTCCTGAATGACATTTTTTGAAAATGTAATACTCCTTTTCACTGCATCAACTGATACTTTTACATTACCAACATCCATTAAATGTTCCGAAAATATAGCTGCTGAGTCGTTGTGATGCAGATGTAAACGCATATTGGTGGTCTGATTCTTTACATGTACATATCGCCAGAGATGCGGGATCTGATTTTGGAATTACTTCAAGGGTCTGTCGGAAGTCTCCAGCTAGTAAAATAAGAGTTCCGCCGAATGGTTGTGTATTTGATATTAAATCTTGAAGTGTCCGACTAAGCGCTTATGTGCCATGGTCATCCTGCGCAAACAGCTTGCATGTTTTGAGCATTTTCGCCATGCCTGAACTTTTGCCAATATTACAGGTTGGAGAATCGACAAATTGCATATTCCATGGCAATTTCAACGCTGAATGTGCCGTTCGTCCTCCATCCAATAATGTAGCAGCAATACCGGGGGAAGCAATAGCTAAAGCTACCACATTTTGAGACGGATGTGCGCTAATACCAAACTGATGAGAAACTGCAGTTATAATTTTGTCAAAGGCCATTTGTTGCTTTGCAAATAATAGAGGTTTTTTGTTGCAAACGCAAGTCTTCAACAATGAATTGTCGTTCTCTTAGCAAATCTCGATCAATGTGTTTTGTTATAGTTTTAAATATAGTTTTTGTGATACCCATTTGTCGGGGGTGTGGGCAACTATATTTGGTGTGGGCAAACTATATATTAAAATTATCACAAAACACGTAACGAATGGCGGATTCACTTGAAAATGTTACTGTATCTAGCCTGTGGAAAGGGGATGTTTTCTGGCTATAATAGGGGAAGACACGACAAATGGGTATCACAAAAACTATATTTAAAACTATAACGTCCTTTGGTATCATGACCATTGTATAGTCACCATTCAGAAACTATCCTCTGTTCATAAAATTTTCAAGAGAATCCGCACTTCGGAACTTGTTTTATGACAGTTTTAAAATATAGTTTGTGTGGGCGGTGCCACGCCTCTTTTTCGTATAATGGCCTGGAACCATTCCTTGTCCAGAAGTTAGCTGCAGTAAAATTATCGAGCGAATCCAACCAACGGTATGCCTGTTGCGATAGTTTTAAAATATTTTTTGTGTGGGAGGTACCACCCCCCTTTGTCCTATTATGACCTGGACTATCCAGGAACCATCCTCTGTCCAGTAGATAGATACAGTAAAATTTTCAGGCGAATCGGTCCACCGGTTTGGCGTCCTATACGCAACATACAGACATACATTGATTTTTATATATATAGAAAAAAACATTTTTTCGGTAGACATTAATATATTATACATTCTGAAGGAATACATTAGAGAAAATAGACGATATGTTACCATCGATTCCATTTAAATGCCGTTGAATATTTCGAACAAAACGATTTATTTAACCCATAGAATATGAAGTAATCATATATAAAAAATAACATATATTCAGCATAATTTAATAAATTTGTTGTAACATAGAAACAATTTGCATAAAGTCAGCATTCAAAATACGCTTTTACATATAGTCCGCTGTTTAGACAGAGCAAGTAATGTAATCAGCCGGTGCTACTCTTATTGAATTTCAAGGTTGATGTCTAAGCTACAATACGTTTCAACAGGGTGGTTCTAATGTGGAACATCCGAATAAGAATTCGGTCAGTCAAACCATGCTGGTGTACCAGTATCTACATTCTAGATATCTCAGGAATTTGTGAACTGGAAATTGACTTATTATTTTTCTGTACAATTTGACATGTACCAGGTGAAAATAAATGATTAAATTAATGTATATAAATATAGCACATTTAGCTTTATCGGATATTTTACGAAGACGTTTACCTTTATTTTATTAATGTAGAAGATAAATCTTCCAGTTATATTAACATTAGGCTAGGTCACGAAAAAGGCGATTTTTTCAGCACCCATGAATAAAATTTGGATTGTTGAATGATTGTTTGTAAAGTATTTCATCCCAGCTTGAAGACCTGTTAGCTAACCGCTCCTGAAAACATATTTATCTCGAAAAAAAAAACAAATACGATCAAAAGCTAAAGAAACGGACTACCGTAAAAGTTCGTCAACACCGCAAACGTTATAAGAATCCCGATTTGAGAATATGCATCAGAAATGTCAGAACACTGTACATGCAATGCTCCTATATCCAACTGGCGGATATCCTCTTCTGGAGTGTATAATTTTGTTTTTTATCTTTTTATCATTTATCCAACTAAAGCTAAAGTTTTTTCAGATAAACCGTGTAATAAAAGTTGGTTTTAACAGACATGCAAGACTGCTATCAGATCCAGAAAATGGAGTTTGAATAAAAATGCCAGCACTGCACAGAGGTAACAAACGGCCAAAAGTACAAAAAAATTTTAAATATATGTTGATGTTAAATGAAAGATAACTATTAAAATAACACCATTTCATATTAAAACAAGGAAGAAGGCGTTAAGTTCGGCCGGGCCGAATCTTATATACCCTCCACCACGGAGTGCATTCCACAGTATTACCAGCAGATTAGAGGATGTCGACATAGAAGTACAGAACCATATTACGAAAATTGTGATATGTTTATGCACATTACTATATTTGATTACTATTTCAAACTATAATGTATACTTATGTGCACTGTTTAAAATCTACTACTATAAATAAATACAATGCTGTAATTGTGAAAGTGAACATGCCGAAAATATTAGGCGATTGTCAGTCGCCATTAGGGAGAAGCATTTTCAGATACAGACAAAGTGACTGCATTATTTTGATAAGAAAAGTACAAATTTTAAAGATATCCCCATTCGCCCCATTCTCCGCCCAAATGTACAAATTTGGATAAAAACCTTTTTGTTGTCGAATCTTCATAGTCAGACCACCGAATTTCATGATATCAACTTCAGCGGTTTGGAAGGTCCAATTTTTATCCCTCTTTTTCAATTATATCCCTTAAAAGTACGAATTTCGAAAAAACCCTCTATTTTACGTGTTTATGCAATTAGAGGGATGTACACACCGAATTTCATTATTCTAGCTGTTGTCGTATCATTGGTACCATATTTTATCCATTTTTGTCCCATTTCGCCCGCTAAAACATTTATTTTCTTTGTGGTGCTTCCAGGCTACAAGAGGAATGTCCGCAACAAATTTCAAATGTATGAAAATCAGAAATTTAATTAATAAGCCAAGGTTACCAATATTTGTATACTATGTATATATATAATGGAAATAATACTTCAATTATAAAGTAAATATAAGGCAGCAATCATAAATACCCTAAATATTGAGAGTGTATTTTCAGCTACAGTCGTTTGGTTTGTTGTATTTCCATCCTATTTTAAGTTTAAATGTATCAATTTTGAAAATACCTTATACCTCACGCAGTATAAGACATTTCCAGACAAGACCATTCATTGTCGTAAAACCAACAAAATAAAGTACGAATTTGGAAAAAAATATTTTACGTGGCTATGGACTCAGAGGAATGTATATACCCAATTCCATGATACTATCTGCGGCCATTTTGTTGGTACCATTTTTATCCCTTTTTTCATATTTTACTCCTTAAAAATACGACTTTCGAAAATTTCATCATTCTAGCTGTAGCCTTTTAGTTGGTACCATTTTTATCCCTCTGCTCCCATTGAATCCCTTGAAAGTACGAATTTGGAAAAACCTTTTTTCGTATATACTCAGTCAGAGGAATGTATACAGCGAATTTCAAGGTTCTAGTTGCATCCATTTGTTTGGTACAATTTGCATTTTACACCCTAAAAGTACGAATTTCGAAAATTTCCTTTATTTTATGTGTGTACGCAATCAGAGGAATATATACACCGAATTTAAATATTCTACGTGCAGCCGTTTGGTTGGTACTATTTTTATCCCTCTATCCCCATTTAAGCCCTTAAAAGTACAAATTTAGAAAAATGCTTGTATATTTTTATTCCTTTTCGTCCCATCTCGCCCCCTACAAATAAAAATCACTCTATGGTGCTATTTTATGCTATAAACGAAATGCGAATTGCAAATATCAAGTAAATACAAGCTAATATGTTCAAAAAACATGATGAAATACTCTAAATATTCCCTCTGGCCCGATTTCGCCCACTTTCAATCCCAACCGATCTGCAACCATAAGACACATTTAGGGATTTGAACCTCCTAGCTCATTTCATTCGGCCGCTATCGTGCTTTCAACAGACAGAAAGACAGACGGACAGACGGACATGGGTATATCGTCTTAGAATTTTACCACGACCCAGAATATATATACTTTATGGGGTCTCCGATGAATATTTTAAGGTGTTACAAACGGAATGACATAGTGAATATACCCCCATCCTGGAGGTGGAGGGTATAAAAAAAAACATTTTCAAATATAGGTTATACAGTTGCTCCAACTTTAAAATTCTAGTTTGAATATATTCTAGCGAGAGTTTGCATTTCCCGTACTTTTTATTTTCCGGAAAACGGGATTATTTTTCCGATTTCCCCCGATCCCGGGACAGGACCAAATAAAACATTCGAAAAACATAATGTAAATTATTATATCTTCTATATATATAAAAATGAATCTGTGTTTGTATGTTTGTTTGTTCTTTATAGCAGCCTAAACTACTAAACCGATCTTCTTGAAATTTTCACAGTATGTTCATGCTGAGCCGGTGGTGAAAATAGGCTATATTAATTTTTGATATTTTCAGTGGGCGTGGCACCTCCCACACAAATTAGGGATTTATTCCATTTTTATAAATTAGCATATTCGGAGTACTGTTGCGGTTAGAGTCTTGAATTTTTGTGAAAGTTCACTAATTATTAGTCTGCACAGTTGTGCCAAAAAGGAGCGGTATTGGAAAAGTGGGCGTGGCACCTCCCATACGAAGTTAAAACCTATTATTGAATATTATCAGTTATGTGACACCTAGAGTACTGAAATTTTGTGTCAGTGCATCTAGCATAGACGTGCGTAGTTGTGCCAAAAATGGGCGGTATTGAAAAAGTGGGCGTGGCACCTCCCATATAAAGTTAAAACCCAAATTTGAATATTATCAATTCTAGGACACCTAGAGTGCTGAAATTTCGTGTAAGTGCATCTAGCATCAATATGCGTAGTTGTACCCAAAATGGACGGTATTGAAAAAGTGGGAGTGGCACCTCCCATACGAAGATAAAACCCAATTTTGAATATTGTCAGTTCCATGACACCTAGAGTGCTGACATTTTGTATAAATGCATCTAGCATCAATGTACGTAGTTGTGCAAAAAATGGGCTGTATTGGAAAAGTGAGAGTGGCACGAAGTTAAAACCCAATTTTGAATATTGTCACTCATTCACATAAAAAATACAATATATAGGAAAAGAGACTAAAATATGAGAGCTCAACTTTCCCTTCATTCATCATTCCTTCCTTCACTCTACCTCCTGAACCCTTTTCTCCTACACTACTTATGGAATCACAATGGGCCGAATATAAAGAGCGATTTTTTTGAGGTTAGGATTTTCATGCATTAGTATTTGACAGATCGCGTGGGATTTCAGACATGGTGTCAAAGAGAAAGATGCTCAGTATGCTTTGACATTTCATCATGAATAGACTTACTAACGAGCAACGCTTGCAAATCATTGAATTTTATTATCAAAATGCGTGCTCTGTTAAGAAAGTTCAGAAAGAAAGAAATTGTGTTCAGCGACGAAGCTCATTTTTGGCTCAATGGGTTCGTAAATAGGCAGAATTGTCGATTTTGGAGTGAATATCAGCCAGAAGCATTGCAAGAGCTACCAATGCATCCAGAAAAAGTCACAGTTTGGTGCGGTTTATGGGCTGGTGGCATCATTGGACCGTACTTCTTCAAAGATGATGCGAATCGTAACGTAACTGTGAATGGTGAGCGCTACCGTGAGATGATATCCAACTTTTTTTTGGCCAAAATGGAAGAACTGAACTTGGTTGACATGTGGTTTCAACAAGATGGCGCTACATGCCACACAGCTCGCGATTCTATGGCCATTTTGAGGGAAAACTTCGGAGAACAATTCATCTCAAGAAATGGACCGGTAAGTTGGCCACCAAGATCATGCGATTTGACGCCTTTAGACTATTTTTTGTGGGGCTACGTCAAGTCTAAAGTCTACAGAAATAAGCCAGCAACTATTCCAGCTTTGGAAGACAACATTTCCGAAGAAATTCGGGCTATTCCGGCCGAAATGCTCGAAAAAGTTGCCCAAAATTGGACTTTCCGAATGGACCACCTAAGACGCAGCCGCGGTCAACATTTAAATGAAATTATCTTCAAAAAGTAAATGTCATGGACCAATCTAACGTTTCAAATAAAGAACCGATGAGATTTTGCAAATTTTATGCGTTTTTTAAAAAAAAAAAGTTATCAAGCTCTTAAAAAATCACCCTTTAGTTGGTCTCGAGTGAACTCGTTGGTTGTTCCCACAACTGACGGGCATAACCTCCAACCTAACCTAAACTATAAGAGGTTTTTTGAAATATAAAAACATTTTAAAACATCAGATAGACTCATCAGATAGTCTATTTCTAATTTTATTGGATTAAGTGAGCACGATGTAGAATGATATTGCACTATCGAGAGATGTATTATTAATTCGTTATAAATCTTAAATTATAAGTTACCTTTCCTGTAGCTTCGAAACTCTAAATTTATATTTTGAGACAGCAATATTGTCATTTTTTCAATACATAGTTGTTAATGTATAATGTATGGATGTTTTTTTTAAATTTGTTAGTAAAATTGTATTAACCTCCGTACGATTTCTCCACAGATATTAGCATATCAGGAGAACAGTTTCCTTATTCATAAAGATATCAATAATTTTGAAAATGAATTATATCAAAATATTACTGACGTTATTTGTAACCTTTTATTCTGTTATATTCACTTCATATTCTTTATATATACAAAATTAATATATATATAATAGGTAAAACTTTCTGCAGAATTTCTGTGGGAAACAAAAAAATATGAAAACTCCCGGAATTTTTACCACGGGGTATTGAGCAATAGGGCGCTCTTCTATGCATTAAAATACAATGCGATGTTCGTTGGACAAAACAAGCATTTGATGAGACGAAGGAAGCATTCAAGTGTCTAGGCTTTTTAAAGCGGTGTAAGAAATACTTCACTCCCTCTGCTTTTCTCAATATCTACACTACCTACATCAGACCTAAGACTCATATATGGTCGAGTGTTTTAGGATCTTCCCAGGAATTACTTGACCGTGTCTAAAGGAGGACGATGGTGTTGATAGGTGACGGTGCTTCGTTCGTACTATCCATATGTGGAATCGGCAGATACCATTCACGCTAATTGCGATATCCAGAAATTCAAAAAAAAAAATCCTAAAAAATAACACTAAAATAAGTTAAAATTAACTAATTTTTCGAACGGCTTGCCAGTTGTGCGGATTTTATGATGGTCAAAAGAACAAAAAATAATTAAATGTGGACAGGGGATTTGTTTTAATCGGGAATGTAAATTTATTTACAAAAGTCTATAAATGTATTACTTGAAAGAGGAAAATGTCATCGCACAGTGGTTTACAATCCAAATCCATCGACCAAAATTCAATAACGTTTGTACTAGTAAACATTTTTGAGTTGACTACTTTTCGTATTTTTATTTTTAACAATATTTTACGCATTTGTTCATAATGCACAGAAAAAAATATTTTTCGTATTACAGATATTGAAAATTAAAAAAACCTAATTTCTTTTTTGTCGAACAAAAAAATTGGAAGTACTTCCGTAGGAAGCACATTATAATCGCATCTCAAAACCCAAATGTGTTTTTCCCGCTTTTGTGTTTTTTTCCCGCTTGCTTTATTAATGTATTTCAAACATTAATTTTTTTATTAATTACACAGTATAACACGAAAAAAAATTACGGGGTTCTGACAATGGATTCTGAAAGAGGAGACCAACAAAAATATACGTGTGTCGGCGTTTTGTCACATCACATCGGAATTTCATTGTATAGTCGATTAAAGTTTCCCAACTCTGGCCTCTTCTTGAAGCATATCGGTGTATAAAACTATGTTTTCTTTACATCTGAGACATATGATATATTCAGCATGCAGTTTTGGGACTTTTCCTGTATTCTTACCACTTACCTTTTACCCCTATGAGCGCCCACTTACACTCACTCCACAACCCCCCTTTTTGGGTTCATGAATTTTATTTCCGAACCTCACAAAATAGGGGGTTCTAGAATATCAAAATCCAAAAATCGTGCTCTACTACACCCCTACTGAACAATAACTAAATTAACCCTTATTAGGTAATCTTGAATTTGATTGAATTTTGGCGTTAGTGTTAAGTTTTCGGTTGTGGTGTGTTCTGATATATATAGTAAAATTTTATGGCCAACATTTTTGTAGAACATTTCATCCCCGCCCTTCCCCCTTTTCGGGGTGTTTTTTACAATTTGTTAAAATAAAGCCAAAAAATGCCGTTATGATGGGTAGTTAGAGGGTTAATATGTTCTACAAAAATATTCGCCATATCATTATCTACAAAGTTGCTGAACATACCCTATGCCTCAGATGTAAAGAAAACATAGTTTTATTCACCGATATGCTGCAAGACGAGTCCAGAGTTGAGAAACTTTAATCGTCTATAAAATGAAATTCCGATGTGTTCTGTCAAAACGCCGACATACGTATATTTTTTTAGTCTCCTCTTTCAGAATTTATTGTCAGAATCCCGTAACTTTGGAAAAAGTTTGAAATTGTTGTACAGTGTTATTAATAATACATAATATCAGAAAAATAGCGTAGTGTTAATTCATTTAATGCTTATTTAATTTAATATTAATTTGCGTTATATCTTAATTCATACTAAATAATACTTTAGAACTTTAAAATAACTTTTAAGTGTTTCAAAATAAAGGACATCTCTCCTATGACAACTCCATGTTAAATTCATTGGTGAATTTCCCAATTTCACTTCTTTGGGTGCTCTGCTGATATGACCTAATTTCACAAGTTAGTTTTCCGCCAAATGTTTGTAACACCCAGAAAAAATCGAGCTAGACTCATCTTTAAGTATACGGATCGGCTGAATCGATTTAACGATGTCTGTCTGTCCGCCCGTTCGTCCGTCTGTCCATGTAAGCTTGTTCACACTGTACAGTACGCAATAGTTTTCCAATTTCAATGAAATTTTGCAGAATTTATTTTTTCATACGAAGGAAGATCGGTATTGAATTTGGAGGATCGGTTCATAGTTAGATATAGCCTTCAAAAAAAAAATCAAATTCACAAAAATCTCTATAATTTACACTATTACTGCTCTAGAATACACATTTTACATGGGATATTGATAACATTTTCAGAGATCGTGTTATATTTGAAATAGAAACAGCTAACGAAATATTGATCAAATTTCCCACTGAATATTACATTTGGGCTAAAAACGCCTATTTTGAAAGCCAGCTTATAGGTCAATGTTTTAGTATATCTCCCATACAAATTGGACCATTTTGCAGATCATGTTATATTTCAATAAAGAATTCCTACTTTGAAATTGATAAAAGGGCCCTCTTTTAATGTAGCTCCCTTACAAATTGGCCCCATTTTTATTATTACCCCTCTCGGACCCACATTTTACATCGAAAGTTTTTCAAATTTTGTTTCATTATTATTATATTTCAACTAAAAATACATACCAAATGATGTGTCCATACTTTGGTATAACCAAAATGAGGCCCTATTCCACTCTATTACAGTTCCAGAAACTACATCCTACATCGGATTTCGATCGACATTTTGCAGATCATGATATATTTCAACTATCGTGAATGAAAACTATATAGGCCCATGTTATGGCTCAGGCTGAAGTGTTGTTATAGGCCCCCTTCAAATGAACGGCCGATTCATCCTATTACAGCTGTATAATCTGTATTTGTCATGGGATTTTTCCAGATCATGTTATATTTACTTTACTCGGAATATCTGCCGGAAAATTGAATCAATTACCATATTCGTTAAATTTGACTAAAGATGAATTTATATGAACTACATAAAATTGATCCCATGAAATACCTGGGTTTAGTAATCAAAGCGAGGTATATACACAGGGAGTGGTGTAGTGTATTATATAGTCGTCTCCGCTCGACTTTAGCCTTTCCTTACTTGTTAATAGTATTTATTTGAATTGTGGATTGTTTTGATATTGAATATTATGTGAAAAATATAGATTTGTATAATTTTTGTCTCGTTCGTAAAAACATCCCTTACACTCATACTCCACTCATACCACTGTGTTACTGTATATTTTTGTTTTCAGGGCTCAAATGATTACGAGGGATTTGAATATTTGAGATTTAGGAAAAAATACAATAATGCCTTATGACCTTACTAACCCATTGTTATGCCTATTGAGCCTGGACAATATCCCATTTTAAATCAAATATTGATTACAGACCAAAAAAATACAAACGAAAAAACTCAAACTTGGATTTTTCATTGTTCATTGTTTTTATACCTTGTGTTTATGAACTAATGAACAAATTATAATTTTGATAATTTTTCATTTCGTAAAAAAAATCGAAAAACATTCGTAACTAGTAAATCAAAAAAAATTTTTTTTCAAATCCATGCTTTATGCAAGCAGAATTCTATTGGGCCTAGAAATTCTTTTTTAGTTATCTTTTGTAGAAGGAAAAATTACTGCGTTATCAGGAGCAGAAATAATAGATTTTTAATTTGTGGTTTGTATGGGAGGTACCACGCCCCTTTGTCCATTCCCGCTCATAAAGGGTGATTTTTTAAGAGCTTGATAACTTTTTTTTTTAAAAAAACGCATAAAATTTGCAAAATCTCATCGGTTCTTTATTTGAAACGTTAGATTGGTCCATGACATTTACTTTTTGAAGATAATTTCATTTAAATGTTGACCACGTCTGCGTCTTAGGTGGTCCATCCGCTTAGTCCAATTTTGGCATTTCCACGTTTTTGAGTAACAGAGACCCAATTGGTGCGAACGGCGACGAATCGAAAATTGGTGGTCATCATTAACACTGGCCGATACAGCTGCGATATTTTCTTCAGTTCGCACTCTACGTAAGCGTGTTGGTGGTTTAATGTCCAACAATGTAAATTTGGTGCGAAATTTAGTCACAATAGCCCGAATAGCCGCTTCAGTGGGTCGATTAAACTGACCATAAAATGGAAGCGCGCAATGAACTTTCTTAACAGAGCACGCATTTTGATAATAAAATTCAATAATTTGCAAGCGTTGTTCGTTTGTAAGACGATTCATGATGAAATGTCAAAGCATACTGAGCATCTTTCTCTTTGACACCATGTCTGAAATCCCACGTGATCTGTCAAATACTAATGCATGAAAATCCTAACCTCAAAAAAATCACTCTTTATTTGCAGCAGCACTTAAAAAATGCACACCAAACCGACGTACCAAATTTTGTTCAAATACCGTTATCAGGAGCAGAAATAATAGATTTTTAATTTGTGGTTTGTATGGGAGGTACCACGCCCCTTTGTACAATCACACAAAATTTGAGCACTATACGTGTCATAGAACTGACACTATTCGATAATATGTTTTAACTTCGTATGGGAGGTGTTACGCCCACTATTCCAATACCGCCCATTTTTGGCAGAACTACGCACATTGACGGTAGATGCACTTACACAAAATTTCAGCACTCTAGGTGTCATAGAACTGACAATATTCAATAATAGGTTTTAACTTCGTATGGGAGGTGCCACGCCCACTTTTCCAATACCACCCATTTTTGGCACAACTATGCACATTGATGCTAGATGCACTTACACAAAATTACAGCACTCTAGGTGTCATAGAACTGACTATATTCAATAATAGGTTTTAACTTCGTATGGGAGGTGCCACGCCCACTTTTCCAATACCGCCCATTTTTGGCACAACTATGCGAATTGATGCTAGATGCACTTACACAAAATTTCAGCACTCTAGGTGTCATAGAACTGACAATATTCAATAATAGGTTTTAACTTCGTATGCGAGGTGCCACGCCCACTTTTCCAATACCGCCCCTTTTTGGCACAACTATGCGAATTGATGCTAGATGCACTTACACAAAATTTCAGCACTCTAGGTGTCATAGAACTGACAATATTCAATAATAGGTTTTAACTTCGTATGGGAGATGCCACGCCCACTTTTCCAATACCGCCCATTTTTGGCACAACTACGCGAATTGATGCTAGATGCACTTACACAAAATTTCAGCACTCTAGGTGTCATAGAACTGACAATATTCAATAATAGGTTTTAACTTCGTATGGGAGGTTCCACGCCCACTTTTCCAATACCGCCCATTTTTGGCACAACTATGCACATTGATGGTAGATGCACTTACACAAAATTTCAGCACTCTAGGTGTCATACAACTGACAATATTCAATAATAGGTTTTAACTTCGTATGGGAGATGCCACGCCCACTTTTCCAATACCGCCCATTTTTGGCACAACTATGCGAATTGATGCTAGATGCACTTACACAAAATTTCAGCATTCTAGGTGTCATAGAACTGACAATATTCAATAATAGGTTTTAACTTCGTATGGGAGGTGCCACGCCCCTTTGTCCAATTGGTCAAATTTTTCCATTTCCTTGTATTGTCATCGAAAATGATTAAGTGTGCAAAATTTGAGCAAAATTGGTTGAGAAAAAAGCTTTCAAAAATTGATTTCAAATTTTGTGGCACACAAACATATATAGAAAGTAACCTTATATAAAGCATGGAAAAAATAGAAGCCATCATTTCACCACTCACACAATTGCTTAAAAATAGACATAAGCACTCTACTTTAAAATTTCAAACAAAGGGGATTAGTGTAATCATTTCGAAAATCAGAATAAAAGAATTAAAATTGCAAAAACTTTAAAATATCTATTTGAAATTACCTTCAAAACAAGGTATAAAACATTAAAATCGGTAAATAATTTCAGGAGTTATTATATGGTGATATATGATTTAATTTTTTGGTAGACCTTTTTTGGGAGATGCCCATATGTAATTTAAAAAGCGAAAAAAGTCAAAAGTCACTTGTATGGGGGCTATATATAAATCTGATTCGATTTGTCTCAAACTAAATTTGGATCGATAAAACTGATACGTATGTATTTTTGGACTTTCAATTTTAACAAACTCCCTCAAACTGGGTTTTTAGTATAAGAAAAATTGCATCTGTCTCATTAGATTTATATTTTTTGAGTTAATTGAATACAAAATATTATTAAAACGTAATGAGGATTCATTTAGAATATAATATAATAATAAAATCAATCTAAATCTCCAGCTTAGGATAGAGCATATAAAAACTATTTCCGTTTGCAACACCTTGAAAAATTCATCGAAGACAACATAATTTATGATTTTAACCTCTGCCGTAAGGTCTATACGGCAGAGGTTAAAATCATGAAAATCGATGTGTACATTCCAGTAACTAAATTTTATGGATAATGTACCAAAAGAGGAATAAATTGCAGCAGCTAGAATAATAAAATTTGGTGCATTATGCGTAAATGCCAACAATAAGAAATACTGTGCAATGCAGTCCAGGCCCGTGCGCAGGATTTTCCCCTGGGGCAGTTTTCAGCTACAATCATAAAAAAGTTAACCCTATAATGCGTTAAAATTAACTAAAATTTAGGAAACCAAGTACATTTTTACTACTAGAATTTTAATGAAAATTTCCTAAATTTAAGTAAATTTTTCCTAAAACCAAGTAATTTTTTACTACATTTAAGCAATATTTTCCTAAAACTAAGTAAATTTTTACTAAATCTTAGTAAAATTTTGCTGAAATTTTCCTAAAACTAAGTAAATGTTTACTCAAATCAAGTAAATATTTACTCAAACTGAGGACAATTTTTCTGATTTTTTTCCTCAAAACGAGTACAAGGAAAAAGGTGAAATTAAAATAAGTTTAATTTAACTAAAAAAATCAAACAAATAGTATTGCTTCAGAGTATGCAAAACTGATACAAAAAATGACAACATGAAATATTTCTCAAAAGTTTCATGATACCTCTGTACGGAGTTGAGCTATAACTCCATGATTGTTGCGAAGGCAAGATAAGCGCCTTCGCAGTGGTTGTTTAAAATAATTCATAAAGTATTTAAGAAATAAGTCTCTGCAAACGAACGAGAATTGCTTCTTAGATTAATATTCAAGAATTTTTTTAACAATTTCAAATGTTTTTTATAAGTACATTAATACTTAAATGTATTAAGAACTCGGCATAAATTTCAGTAAACATTTTATCTTCGTTTTAGGAAATAGCACATTTTTAAGTTAAAATTTCCTAAATGGAATTTTTCCCATACAAAAAATTTCAGATTTTTTCTCACCTAAAACCGTGAAAATATTCTTCCACATTAGTTTGATTTTACTCAATTGTAAGAATTTTTATTAGATCCAAAGAAATTGTTTAAGTAAATCTACTACTCCGACAGACATTGTCGGCAAAATTGCATTTCAGTAATCCATCTATCAGTACACTCAAAGGAATATGTCAGTAAAAGAAAGCAGAAAGTCTACTGAAAGAGCGAAAAAACTGATTTTCTCCTTAATTTGAAGAGAAATTATTTATCGTTCTTCAACAGTTTAATCTAAAAAGGATTACTAATTGTTACGATTAAAAAGTTTTCGAAATTTCTTATTATTCGCGACTTCATGGTTCATAGCCACTTTTGTATGTTTAAATTGAAGCACTATGAGTGTTGAAATAAGAATAAGATTTATTGTAAACTCCATAACTTTTTTTCATGAAATCTTGGCAATGTTGTATAGAAAACACATTTTCTGTGATGTACATAGCGAATTTAAGGACTCCAGCTTCATCCGTCAGATTGGTCGCTTGTAACATATATGTAGCCAGTCACGAAAATCGCTGCAATTGTTGAAAAATCCAAAATTCGCGGATGCAATTGCTTTTATTGTAACTTTCTCTATCCAGGATTCTGAAAACTTTCTGACACAATGATTCCGAATGAAGTGAGCAATCATATGTCATAAAAATATTTTGGTGTTCTCAATATGATAAAAAGTTACGCCGGTTTTTCTAAATATACTTTTCACAATTTTTGACTTTACAGCCACCATTTATCCTATTTTAGCCTGATAACTGGGGAATCAAAATGCTATTGAAGCGAAATGATGGAATTTGATAGTACGATATGCCCTAAATCTAGAAAAATGTTTTAAACAAAATCGTTGTAGCGAATTTTACCCTTCGGTTTTATGCTGCTCGATTGTTGAACTACTTTATTTCTATTATTTTTATGTTCATAGCCACTTATGCAGTCACAAACTAACGTGCGAAATAAGAAAATTAAAAAAGTAGGTTTAGAAAAAAATCTTTTCCAAATTTATATGACAGATGACATCCAAATCTGAGAATAGTTTGGCATCAAAAACTCATTTTCGAGAAAATGGTTAATAGCCACTCTTGAATATAAGCCCTCGATATATATTTTGAAGAAATATTACACAAAAAACGATCAAATTCCTCGGCGATAAACCCTTCAGTCCCGTTTTTTCTATGATAAATGCAGAAAATTGGATGTGCTTTTTAACGAAGTATGGGTCTAAATAGGATGTCTAAAGAGTTTTGGATGTTTACTCAAAATCTTTATACGCATATTCCGATTAAATACAAAATATTTGGAAATGTTTCATCATTTTTATAATCCTAAATATGTATAAATTCGAATAACAAATACAGATTTTTGTATTCGATGAAATGCAAGAAGAAACACATAGAAATTTTAATTCCAAAAAAACAAATAATTGGTATTTTAGAGTTTCGATTTCCTACGTAGATCCAAGTTACTGAATTTGTTGTTTCTCTTTTGAATAATACTTGTTATATATGTACAAAAACATACTAACTCTGAAAAATATTTGACATAAGTGATAAATATAACAAAAATTTTTGTAAGTTAAAACTTATTTCTTATTGTTTCGCAATTTTAAAGTAGATTTTAAAATAGAGACCTACACGCAGAGAAAAATTCAATTCGTAGAAACGAGATTTTAAACACGTGAACATCTTTTTTGAGTTTCTTTTGTGGGAAAAATTAGTTTGTTTCCGGTAAACATGGCATCACTTGTTGTAAATGAACAAAGAGAAATATGTTTATATCAAACAGTTTTCTTCGTTTGTCGAAATTGATTTGTATTATAATTGAAAACTCCCAAAACATTGGAAGTAACAGAAACCGTTGTTGTTGCGTGATGTTATGAAAGTGGGAAACATCGGTTCTGATTTAGATACAGCTCCATAAAAATGTCCAATCGCAAATGCTACATCTTAGCGCTCTACAAGCATCAAGCAAATTATTTGGTTTTATTACGAATATTTTAGATTTCATTATGATATCATAGAGATTCTTATCTACACTTTTTTAAAATTACTAAACGATTTTGTTATTAAATTTTCCAACTTTTATTGCAGTGCATAATTAAAAGTTCATAAGATATAGCTCTAGTCGAATGTCAAGAAGTGGTATCGGTTAATAAAAATGAAAATTTTCCGAACAATTTGGTATCCATTAGCGAAATTATCATTAGACAATCTTGAAATTGGCTTAATTCGTTTAGTTTGTTTGTAGTTTTCATAACCTTTGTCCGAAATTCAAGAAAGTGTCCACGATTTTTTATGTAATTTTCGTGTTTTCATGATTTTACTGCAAAATTATCATTTCAGACGAGTTATTTTAAAAAGACCTTAAAAATTCTATATTTTATTGCTTCAGAAAGTCTAGAAAGACTTAAGAAGTATATGTTCGAAACCTCTCTGGGGGGTTTGAAACCCCCTGCGCACGGCCCTGATGCACTCCATGGTGGAGCTGAACGCCTTTTTACTTGTTACTTTTAGGATAATACCGTGAACACCATTCTTGTTATTACAAATCAATATGTTGTCCTTTTGAAAATTCATACGAATAGATGCACTTACTAATTTGAAGTTTTTGAAAAACACACCCCAATATGTATGTACGAGTATAAATACTAGATAAAACCTAAACAGGATTACAGGCATTTGTAACACACTTATAGCCATATACGTGCAACGAAAGAGTTAAGGTTATTAACTTGACCACTTGGCCAGTTGCTGTGGATTCAAATTACAATTTCAGCAAACACACCCCCAATTGAGAATTTCACTTAAGAATAAAATCCGAACATAAATCGGAAGTAAATTAGATATTGACAATAATTCAATTGGACAGCTTCCGATACAAACCGCCAATAGAAGAGTAACCATTGGCGTAACTGGAGATGAATTATTTCACTATAAATACCCAAGACAAACGTGACAATAGGCATCAGTCGTAAACCAACAGTCTAAACAAACAGAGTTGTTTAAGCCATTAAACTTCGTCCGTCAGCCATAAACAAAGTCAAAGTCAATCAAAAATACCAAGTGAGTCAAAGCTAAAAATTAAATAATTAATTGGACACGTTCAAACAAACTCAACTATTGTGTTAACATTCAGTAGCTGCTAATGTTACAATATAGTATGCCTACGCAGATTTCGATGAAGGGATTAGTTATTTATTTTTATTCAAATCGCGAAGTGATATAATAAAGCCAAGTGATGAAAAATAGACAGATATGATAAAGATTATAATTTATTTTTTGTGATATTTGAGAATAGCTCTGCAATTCACTTTCAGTAAAAAGCGACTTAGTAAGATGATATCAAAACGTTTATGCTCAAACTCAATAATTCAAGGGAACATTGACATTGAATTTATATGAAATTAATCAGTGAGTAAAAAGTAAAATATAAAATTAAAAAATAAAATACAGCACACTTTTCGTACTTGTATTGCCTTTTCAGTGTGTCAATGATTCCTCCAAATCTCATGCTTATAAATAAAATCATTCAAAAGGTCAATAGTAAAATAAATGTCATATTATTATTACAAAAAAAGAATATAACAAATACAGGATTTTCCAACAAGAGAGACAAGAAAAATTCCTTTTTTTGAGATAAATGATCTTAATAAAGAGGAAGGTATACCGTTAACAATAAAACCAACATCAGCCAAATGGCTACCACGACCACGCTTACAGGGCCATATCCTTTTCATGAAATTTTCCATAACCAAATCTCAAAGTGGCTATCCTATGTTCTCAATAGCCTCACGAATTCTATCTTTGAGGTCTTGAATCGACGCTGGGCTGTTGGCATAGACCTTATCTTTCACGTGGCCCCAAAGGAAGAAGTCGCAAGGTGTTAAATCACAAGATCTCTCACCCTTTTTGTCTCAAATTTCTTAAATTTCATTTAGGATACCATTGTGGTGGGTACCATTTACACCCTATTTTGTGCAGCCCTTAAACGTACAAATTTCGAAAAATTAATTTATGTTACGCGTCTACATACTCTAAGAAATGTACACACCGAATTTCTAATAGTCTTTCCACATTCCAGCTGAAAACTTTTGTTGGTACGAATTTTGCAAAAGGGCCGTGGTACAATCCTTATCCATTTTAGCGCAATCCATTCACCGTAACTGTTGATCCAACCTCATTTTCGAAAAAGTAAGGTCCAATGACACCGCCGCACCAGACGCACCATGGAGAGGCTTCTCAACAATAACTCTTGGGTTTCCGAGCCCCAGATGCGACAATTTTGCTTGTTGACGTAGCCACCAAGGTGGAAATGAGCCTCATCAGTCAAGATGATTTTTCGATGGAATTCCGGATCATTTTCATTCATGAATTTTAATAATTTCAATGCCTGGTTGAAGCGTGTATCGTTCCATTTTTAGTAATGGCATAGTTGCCAAATGTCAGAGAATAAACGCTTCAAAAGTGACAGCTACCGAAATACCGGGTGATTCAAAATAACACCTCTTATTGGAAAACCCTGTATATTGATCCTTAATTGAAATCCAGATTTGAAATTCTTTTATCTCAGTTCGACAGTAATGTTGGTTAGTCCACTCTTGCTTTAAGCGCGTCATATCAAAATTTAAATTTCACATAATTATCGATACCTCAAAAAACACAACCAAATTCCCGTCACTATCGTAAGGTTCGTTAACACCAGAACCAGAGTAAGTTCATATTGAAGTTAGAGCGAGCCGACAACCTATTTCCATACAAATGTGACACACGTTTATGATCGAACTGCGTTTGTTTATTGTTATACGTCTTAAATATTACATAAATAATACATTATAAATTTATGTATAAATAAATAATCTTTGTTTCAATGCATTGTGTGTGTAGACATTTTAATAGGTTAAATTTCTTGAACTAGTTTCTTTTTCGATTTTTGTTTTCATTGAGTAGCACATGGCACTCAACTAATCCGGTTTTCAAAATTTTCTCACGTTTTATATGCAAATGAAACTTTTATTTAAGCACATCTCGGTGTCATTGTATTCAAAACAAAACAAAAAACACACATTCTTAAAAGAATTTCAAGAATTTATCGTCAGACGAAAAATTAACCGGCAAGAAGAACAAGCCTCAAATTGAAAATGAAACTACATACATATGGCTTTTGTTAGCGTATGTATTAAAACAACAGGTTCCATTCAGCGCGTGTCAGCTAAAATCTTAATAATAATTGTGCGTGATATAAGGCGCCAATAGTATACCCTTTAAAAGAATTACATTTTCGGGTATATATAAATATATTTTATACATTTTCCAGCGAATCCTATACAGAGTCATTCAATGTTGTTCAACCAGTTTCAATTCTGGGAGAGAAGTCAGAAGTCGACCATCTCAGTTCTCAATATCCTGCGATAGTTTTAAAGATTCTACCATATATTTATTAGTTCTTTACGTGCGATGATGCCTCCAAACCAAAATCCGCACCAAACACCCTCGTGGGTTTTGTTTGAATTTTTTACATTATTTCTCGAAATGCGACAATTTTGTCTGTTGACAAAGCCATCAGGATGAAAATCAAGATGGTTTCCATCGAAACCATGCTCAATCATGAAAATGCATTGTGCTTTCGCTTAGTGCCGTGAAGCATGTGCTACTCACTCGTAGATTTGCATCTGGAGCCTCATTTTATACGAAAAATATTCATTACACCGTACGATAGTTTTTAAAAAAGTAACTCCAAAATGGAGTTACTTGGCGTTTTTAGTTTTTCATTTCCTCATACTGTTGCTCCTTTCCAAAGGATAAAATGTTTTAAAAAAATATATTTTATAGACTTGTTCTCCTCCTTTGTATTAGTGTCAAATTAAAGAGGAGAATATTTATTAAAAATACCTCAAATAACATGCCTCTATCTGTATTAGTTCAGCATTAACATCTATTTCAATTGTACCCTTTAGTTTTTATACCCTCCACCTCCAGGATGGGGGTATACTAACTTTGTCATTCCGTTTGTAACACCTTGAAATATCGACCTGAGACCCTATAAAGTATATATATTCTTGATCGTCATAAAATTCTAAGACGATCTAGCCATGTCCGTCCGTCCGTCTGTTGAAATCACGCTAGCATCTAAACGAAAGGAGCTAGGAAGGCCAAATTTTGCATAAATACGTCTTATAGTCGTAGATCGCTTGGCATTGAAACTGGGCGAAATCGGCTTAAACGGAAAATTTTTTCCCTCACAAGGACTAAAAAAACCCATAATAACCCCTAATATTTTTGAGTATATAAGCTTATTTTTTCAATATCTCTGCTTGTACTTACTTGATATTGGGTATGTACATTCCCCCGATAACAAAAACGTGCAGCATACAACGATTTTTATTCGTAGGGGGTGAAATGGGTAAAAAGGGATAAAAATGGTACCTCTTAAACGACAACAGCTAGAAACACGAAATTCGCTGTGTACATTCCTCAAATTGAGTAGATACATAATATGAAATTATTTTTTTCAAATTCGTACTTTTAAGGGATAATATGGGAATAGAGGGATACAAATGGTACCAACCAAACTGCTCCACCTAGAATAATGAAATGCGGTGTATACATTTGCGTAGACACGAAAAATAGAAGGATTTTGCGAAATTTGTACTTTTTGGGGTTCAAATTGAAAAAAGGGATAAAAATAGTACTAACCAAATGACCGCAGCTAGAGTCATGAAATTCGGAGTATACATTCCTCTGACTGCGTAGACACGAAAAATAAAAGGTTTTTTCCAAATTCATACTTTCAAGGGATAGGAATGGGAACAGGGGATAAAAATAGTACTAACTAAACGACTACAGCTAGAATGATGAAATTCGGTGCATACATCCCTCTAATTGCGTAGTCACGTAAAATAAAGAGATTTTAGATAGTCGTACTCCTAAGGGGGTTAAATTGAAAAAAAGGGGATAAAAATGGTACCAACCAAATGGGCGCAGCTAGCAATACATATATATATATATATATATATATATATATATATATATATATATATATATATATATATATATATATATATATATATATGTGTGGCTTGAAATAATAGAAATATTATATTTATTTATAAAATATTTTTTTCAATATTAGTATTTGTTTTGGTTTGGCTATATTAAAAAAATTATATATTCCTGTAATGCATGGATTGTATTCCTCGGTGGTGGAGGGTATATAAAGTTCGGCCCGGCCGAACTTAACACCGTTTTAACCATCCGCTTAGTCCAATTTTGGCATACTCTTTCCTACATTTCGGCCGGTATCTCACGAATAAATGCTTCATAGTTGTCTTCCAATGCGTCAATTGAAGCGGGCTTGTCAGTATAGACATGAGCTTTAACATAGCCCCACAAAAAATAGTGTAAAGGCGTTAAATCGCACGATCTAGGCGTCCAATTGACCGGTCCCGAACGTGAAATAAAATGTTCACCGAACTCGCCTCTAAATAAGTCCATCGTTGCGCGTGCTATGTGGCCTGTGGCACCGTCTTGTTGAAAACACATGTCATGCATGTCTCTCTCACGGTAGCGCTCACCATTCACAGTTACGTTACGATTCGCAAGAAGTACGGTCCATTGATGCCACCAGCCCATAAACCGCACCAAACTGTGACTTTTTCTGGATGCATTGGTAGCTCTTGCAATGCTTCTGGCTGATATTCACTCCAAAATCGACAATTCCGCCTATTTACGTATCCATTGAGCCAAAAATGAGCTTCGTCGCTGAACACAATTTCTTTCTTTCTGAACTTTCTTAACAGAGCACGCATTTTGATAATACAATTCAATAATTTGCAAGTGTTGTTCGGTGGGTAAATTATAGACCAAACTGAAGATGTTTGACAGTGAAACAAAAAACAGTGTTGCCAAAAAGATAATAGCTAAAAAATCACCCTTTAGTTTATTCATATCTTGCTTTTTAAGAGGCAAAACTTAACATGATCGTTAATGCTAAACTAATACAGATATAAACTTGAAACTTAAAGTATTTTTAGCATACATTTATGCCGCTATTATAGGGTATGAGTAAGTATTAAAAAAATAGTCTTTTTAAAAGGCAACAGGATGAGGGAATGAAAAACTAGAAATGCAAACTAACTCCAGTTCACCTATAGTTTCAGATGTATATCGCCTGATTCAAGTGTAATATGGACTGTCGGACAGTGTTGTATAATAGTCAAATACTGCGCAACCATTAAAATGTATCGTATCATTCGAGGATTTTCTCAACTTCAAATGCGACAATTTAGATATAATAACAAATAATTCGATCAAGATATTTCTACTTAAGACAAACAATTGTTTTTGATAATGGAAAGGAGGAGAACCACAAAATAAACAACTAAAAAGGCGTTTAGTTCTCCCACGTCGAATCTTATTTACCCCCCATCACGGAGTTCATTCCATATAGGAACATTGTGATATTTTTATGCGCATTACGATATTTGTTTACTATTTCAAACAAAAAGACATATGCCCAGTTTTAACTAAATTGTGCTATTTCATTAGCATTCATTAGCCGATTTCCTCCAGCTGCAATTACCTGATTCCAGCTACAGACCAAATGCCAGCACCATTTTGATAAGAAAAATACTAATATTGAAGGCCCGCGCCCACACCGTTTGGTTGTGCCCCTTCGAATTTCGAAAAAAGTCCCTCTATTTCAAGTGTCTACCCAATTAGAGGGATGTACACAAAATGCATCCGTTTGAATGATGCTTATGCTTATCCCCTTTCATCCCATTTTCCGCCTAAAAGTACAAATCTCGAAATATTCCTATATATTTCGCGCCTACACAATCAGATGAAAGCATACACCGAATTTCATGATATCATAGTTGGTACCGTTTTTATCCCTCTTTCCCGGTTGTATCCCTTAAAATTACGAATTTCGAAAAATCTCTCTATTTTACGTGTCTGCGCAATTTTAGGGATATTCGTTTCTATACCTTTTTGTCTCATTTCAGCCACTAAATCTTTTATTTACTTTTTGGTGCTTTCACATTACAAGAGGAACGTACGCAAAAAATTCCAAGTGCATATAAATAAGAAATGTTTAAGAAACTTGCTTAAATAATCTTAATATTTTTTTTTTTCAGTCCTTGTTCAGGAATTTTTTCCTTCTGGGCCGATTTCGCCTACTTTCAATCCTAACTGATCTACAACCATATGGCACATTTGTGGAAAATGTAAACCTCTTAACTCACATCATTCGGAAGCTAGCGTGCTTTCAACAGACAGATAGAGGGACATGGCTAAACCGTCTTAGAATTTTACCACAACTCATTTCTGGTAAATGTACTAGGGGGTTCCGCTACTTTTTCGTTTTTTAATCACATTGTTACATAGCTACGGATGAATACATCAGACTGTTGTCCCAGAAATCAATTTTATACGTACAGAAGATCAATGCCACAAAGAAACCGGTAATACGGTGTTCAAATTATGACATGTCGTCTGCTACGTGCAGTGGAATACTTTGCGTTCCACAGTCTTGTTGTACTGTCGCGCATCCAAGATCCGTTTCACTATTTTCCATGCATACTCAATATAATTGAATAATTTATACAATTGCTATCCAATCAAGCCAATAATTTAATGGCATCGCTGTCTCCACTTGTTGATAAAGCAGGGAGACAAAGTCATATGTATTTCTGTTCTTTTTTTGCCAAAATGTTTCCTGATCTTGTGATTGAAACAAAGAATTACGAACACAAATGTTGCCAATGTTATTTTTCCAATTCTTGTTACATTTTGTTATTGAGGGGAACTTTTCTTACGTTCATCACAAGTCGACGGGGATTTATGGTGAAAGCTTTCTTTCTTCCGTCTCGTTGTCTCGTTGAATTAGTTGTAAGCAAGAATACATTAATAACATTGACTTATTACTTTGTAATACGCGTCTTGTTAGAACTGGAATAAATATGTATTATTGAAAGATTATGTTAAGCTATCAGTTAGAAATATATTTTCAAATTATTACAAATTCATCAGGTAATCCGACCTCCACAAGTAATTTCGAATTTTGCAATTTATTCAAATACGACTGTTTGCAAGGTCTCAGGCTCCAAGTACAGAAGGGTGTTTACTTTTATTAAACGTATTTCAGACTACACACAAAAAATGGTATTAGATTCAAGCAAAAATGGACTAAAATGAAGAATATTTTTATTTGCTTGTCATTCAGTATGACTTTATTCAATTTAATTACATTTGTCATCCCGTTTGTAACACCTTGAAATATCGACCCGATACCCTATAAAGTATATATATTCTTGATCGTCATAAAATTCAAAGACGATCTAAATACCTCCGTCCGTCTTTTGAAACCACGGCAGCATGTAGACGTAAGGAGCTAGGGCGTCAAAATTTTCCATGAATGCGTCTTATAGTTGTAGATGTAGAACCCCTAATATTTAGAGTATTTCATCATGTTTTTTTTAGGGGGGGGGGGGGAGGATTTAAAATGTAAACAGGTGCTAGAAATTGTACCAATCAAATGGACGCAGCTTGAGTCATGAAATTCAGTGTATACATTCCTCTGACTGAGTAGACACGAAAAATAAAAATGTTTTATTTTAAAAATCGTACTTTTAAGGGATTCAATGGGAACAGAGGGATAAAAATGGTACTAACTAAAGGACTCAAGAGAGAATGATGAAATTCGGTGTTTATATCCCTCTAATTACGAAGACACGTAAAATAAAGTGATTTTCGAAAGTCGTACTTTTAAGGGGAGATGTGAAAAAGGGGATATATATATTCGTCTGAATGCATAGACTCGCAAAATAATCTGATTTTTTTCAAATTCGACATTTATTTTCTAAAACGGCAAAAATGGTTAGAATCATGAATTTAGGTTATATTGGATTTTCGAAATTAGTACTTTTTGAATCAAAATAGGATGGAAATACGGCCAACCAAACGACTGTAGCTGGTAATGCACACACTCTCCCCCGATATTTGCGGTATTTAAGCTTTTTTGATACATTATATTTAATTTTGGAATTGACTTGAAGTATTATTTCGATATATATAGTATAAACAAGTAAGGCTACCATGCCTTATAAGAGCAATTTAAAATAATTAAAATTTTATTTATATATATATACTAGCTGAACCCCCGCCCGATTCGCCAGGCAGAAGAACAAACGGAAATTAAAATCAGGTTTCATATTGTTTTTCTTGTGATCGGTAATATATGTACCACTTATAATCAAGGTACTTCCCTGAGATACTAAAAAAATGGATATAGAATAGAATGGGAATAGAAGAACTTACTTAACGGAATACCTGGAATTCGAATGTACAACATTCAAAACACATAGAAAGTCAATCAAATCGTTCACTAATCAAACAACACACAAACTAAAAAATTAATATAATTTCCATTTTTTTCACTTAAGTCGGCTTTTGATTTTTTTAACTTTCTTTGCTATTGTGCACTCTAGGTGTCCTAGAACTGACAATAATATTCAAAATTGGGTTTTAACTTCGTATGGGAGGTGCCAAGCCCACTTTTCCAATACCGCCTATTTTTGGCACAACTGTGCAGACTAACAATTAGTGAACTTTCACAAAAATTCAAGGCTCCAGCTGCAACAGTACTCCAAATATGCTAATTTATAAAAAAGGAATAAAATCCCAATTTGTGTGGGAGGTGCCACGCCCACAGAAAATATCAATAAAATATATAGCCTATTTTCACCACCGGTTCAGCATGAACATACTATTCAAGAAGATCGGTCCAGTAGTTTAGTTTACCCCTTTGAAAGAAGAATCAAACTCACGCACGAAGATTTTATTGCACCTCACGTTCATGCAGCGCTCATGATTCACTTCGATTGTATTACATTGATTCACATGCCCATCTCTAATTTGAACCCCCTGAAAGAGAGTTACCATAAGGCTTTATCGTTAGTTTACATCCAAAAATATCATTGGTGTCATAGAATCCGATTGTTGTCAAAATCGGAATTAAAATTAATGTCGGGTTTGAATCATATCGGAACTCATATCGCAATTGGATTCTCAGTTCCGTTAAATGAGTAATTTCGACTTTTTTGTAGATTTTATTTCCAATTTTTTTACAAATTCTTGTTATACCCTCCACTTGGGTATTACGTCTTTGTAACATCCAAAAGGAAGCGAGATAGACCCATTGCCAAGATGTTACCGATCGACTTAGAATCATTTTTTGAATCGTCCGTCCGTCCATATATTCTTGTAATCAAGGCAGTTATTGTCCGATTCTTACAAAGATTGGTACAAGTGAGTTTCTCGGTCCAACGACGATCCCTAATTTTGCACAGAACCTTACCGTACAAAATTCCATACAAAATTCGCTCTCGATTTGACTTTTTCGCTCCAGAGTCCACATATTTTAACCGATTTTCTTCAATTTTGGTACAGACCTTATAATAAAACTTAAAATGTATGCGGTGAAATTAAGTCAGATCGGTTCAGATTTAGATATAGCCGCCATACAATTGTGGCTCCAGATTTGAATTTTTCCGCTCAAGAAATCATATGTTTTACTAGATTTTCTTCAAGTGTGGCGCTGTACCTTATAACTGGAAACATCTACGGTGGAAGTGAGACAGATCGGTTCTGAGTTATATATATAGCTCCCATGCAAATTTCGCTTTCGATTTGAAGTTTTTCGCTCAAGAGACCACCTAAATTATTCGATTTTCAAATTTGGCACAATACCTTTTATTTCAACTAGAAATATCTCTGAAATCGGTTCAAATTTATAGGATATATAATCCTATACAAATATTACTCCATTTGACTTTTTTGCTCTAAAAACTACATAAATTGTCAAATTTGACACAACACCTTATATTTCAACTAGAAACATCTATCAAATCGGTTCAGATTTATATATAGGCTTCGTGCAAATGTCGATGATTTTGCTTTTTCTGTTGTAGAAAATACATATTGTAACAGATTTTGATCAGAACAAGTTATATTTTACCTTGAAACATACATTGCGAAAGAGGGTATCATCGGTCCATGATGTAGGACACTTTCCAAAATCCTCACCTAATTGAATTGCAATGGCTTAGAAACTGAAGGGTATAATATAGTAAGCATCGTCCGGCTTTAGCTGCTTTTTAATTCTTTTTAAATTGAAAGCGTGTCGTAATAGGTTAATTCAAGGGATACCTCTTTGATTGTATAATTTATCACGTTAAACAAGTTTTATGACTTTGTAAATGCAAGAAACATTGAAATCGTAGGGCCGTTATTATTATAGACAAGGTCTGTCACTTGACTATATTTATTGTCATTGATAACAAATAAGACAATTTAAATATATAGCTAATTAATAATAATTTTGTATAAGATTTGACCTACCAAATAGTATGGTTGAAATTGTTAGATTGTAATCGTATCGCCTCCCTATTGTTTCCACGTTTCATTCTGTCTGCTGTGTCGTCGATCAGTGACTTTCGTTTATTTTTTTTTCGTTTTTTAACGACCCTTCTTAGATTTAAATTTGAATTAGTTTATGGGTCAGCAGAACTATTTGTGAACTTTCTTGGCGTTCTTGACCCCACTAACTGCTGGCTCATAATGTTCTATGTGTCACTAGCTTGTTCTTCGTGGTGGTAGTAGTAGTAATATTTATTAGCCACACGCCAGAACTAAACTAAAGTTTACACCATCCATTTACAACAGTAGTAAAGAAACGCTACGAAAGATGCTAATTAATAATTAAGATAAGCTCGAAATAAAAATGCGCAAAAAACCTATATGCATATTCATGCAAACATATGTATAGACATACGTATGGATGTAAGCAAAAAAACAAAACAAAAATCAAGTTGCGCATGCGCGCGCCCCTTTTTTACAACTTGATTTGGTACTTTTTCGTGCTTTCTTGTAAAAGTGGTGCGACAGTCTGGGCTTTTTGCGTGCTAGAATATGGAGATCAATGGCGGTTACGGACTTCGAAGTTCGCGTCGGTTATAAAAATCATACAAAAGCCTCGTGTCAATGGTAAAAAGTTTTATTTTGAAACAACCAACCAACAAACATAATAGCACAAAGTTGTGTGTAAGAAGAAAAGAAACCATGTTCTGTTCAAGAGTTTGTCCCGACATGTCCAAACGATATAATAAGAAGAGGTTAATACACGTTTTAAATAACAACTTGCTCTTTCTTTTCAACATACGTACCTTTTCAGCCTAAACATGTTCTCTTCAAAGTCAGTTGCCATTTTCGTCGCCGTAGCTGTCCTTAGCTGTGCCCTCATTGAAGTCAGCCAGGCCATTCCTTCTATTGGTCATTACGGCAAAAGGTTTGGTAAGTATGCGACACCAGCCCACCAAAAAAGTTCTTCCTTACAATGCTTTCTCTCTCACAAATTTATAGATTCGATGTCCGGCATTGATTTCATCCAGATATGTTTGAATAACTGCGCCCAATGCAAAAAGATGTTTGGCGACTATTTCCAAGGTCAAACCTGTGCCGAGTCATGCCTGAAATTCAAAGGCAAAGCTATACCCGACTGCGAAGACATTGCTTCCATTGCGCCCTTCTTGAATGCCCTGGAATAGATTGCATTGATGTGGAAGAGAACAAACTAGAGAGGTTGATATGTTGATTTGATGTGATGAAGAGATGATGACCAAGACGTTGCTGATGCTGATGATGAAGCCGATTCAGATGCAGATGCAAATGATACTGATACTGATATGGCCTTAACGCAATTCATGGCGTTTTTTAGGTCAATGCTAAGCTTATTTGTGCATTTTTGGTAATTTTTATAACCAAAAGCTTTTTTTCCAGCTGTGATTATGTGTCATTATATCTGTAGTTTATTTTTATAATATTTATTGTTTTTGCCTTTAACGCGTTAATGAATTTATTTATTATTTCATATAATTAAATATTAGCATACACTCAGGCTTTAGTGTTAGTTATTTATATGTATCTGTTTATGATTGATGTGCCAAATATAGTATGTACGATTAGTAATTATAACTTCGAATAAGTTTATGTGTGAGTGAAAAATGTACATTTTTCCAAAAAAATAAAAGTAATGGATGCAAACATAAAACTACATATTTCTTTATTTTACAAACAGCCATTCTTCGTATGGAATGATAATTCGCTAGATGTGTTGATGCAAATATACAAAGATTGTTGTCAAAGTTATAATCAGGGAACAAATAATTTGTTGCAAAGTTTTTTTTTTTTGCCAAATTTGGACCTATGTGGCCCATCAGCGTGGGAATTACCTCCATTAACTATATTTTTACGGTAAATTTTTCTCAATTTGAAAAGAATAATCATTATTTCTATCGGAATTTTGTCAATATGAAATTGAAATTCCCAATAAATGTGTTAATTATTTTATTTATTTAAATTTTTTATTTATTTATTTATTTTAAAAAATATTTAAGGAAAATACAGTGTGATGGTTTCTTCTATAATTTTTGTTTTATTTTTTTCAGCTATAGAATCAGCCGGTGAGTAACCAACAAATGTTTTCCTTAATCTAAATTCAATAATTACTTAAAGACTATTAAAGCAAACATATATATATCTCTATATATATATATATATATATAAAAGAGTTGCGTTACTGACTGACTGACTGACTGACTTATCATTGACCAGCCCCCAGACCAAACGGCTGAAGCCAGGGTCATGAAATTTTCAGGGTAGTTCCCAAATATGATGTAGACGTCGACTAAGAAAGGGTTTTACGAAATTCGTACTTTTAGGGGATAAAATGGCCCGAAAAGGGATAAACATCGAACCTTCGTCCTGACTAAACGGCAGTAGCTATAAACATGAAATTCGGTGAGTTCCTTGCAATGACCATGCAGACGAGCTACAAATAGGGATTTTTCGAAATTTGTACTTTTAAGGGACGAGCGGGACAAAAAGGGATGAAAATGGTACCAACTAAAGTATTACAGCTAGAAACGTGAAATTTGGTATGTAAATTCCTCTGACCATATAGAAACGAAGTAAAATTGGATTTTTCGAAATTTGTACTTTTAAGGGGCGAGCGGGACAAAAATGGTACCAACTAAGGAATTACAGCTAGAAACGTGAAATTTGGTATGTAAATTCCTCTGACCATATAGAAACGAAGTAAAATTGGATTTTTCGAAATTTGTACTTTTAAGGGACGAGCGGGACAAAAAGGGATAAAAATGGTACCAACTAAAGTATTACAGCTAGAAACGTGAATTTTGGTATGTAAATTCCTCTGACCATATAGAAACGAAGTAAAATTGGATTTTTCGAAATTTGTACTTTTAAGGGGCGAGCGGGACAAAAATGGTACCAACTAAGGTATTACAGCTAGAAACGTGAAATTTGGTATGTAAATTCCTCTGACCATATAGAAACGAAGTAAAATTGGATTTTTCGAAATTTGTACTTTTAAGGGACGAGCGGGACAAAAAGGGATAAAAATGGTACCAACTAAAGTATTACAGCTAGAAACGTGAATATTGGTATGTAAATTCCTCTGACCATATAGAAACGAAGTAAAATTGGATTTTTCGAAATTTGTACTTTTAAGGGGCGAGCGGGACAAAAATGGTACCAACTAAGGTATTACAGCTAGAAACGTGAAATTTGGTATGTAAATTCCTCTGACCATATAGAAACGAAGTAAAATTGGATTTTTCGAAATTTGTACTTTTAAGGGGCGAGCGGGACAAAAATGGTACCAACTAAGGTATTACAGCTAGAAACGTGAAATTTGGTATGTAAATTCCTCTGACCATATAGAAACGAAGTAAAATTGGATTTTTCGAAATTTGTACTTTTAAGGGACGAGCGGGACAAAAAGGGATAAAAATGGTACCAACTAAAGTATTACAGCTAGAAACGTGAATATTGGTATGTAAATTCCTCTGACCATATAGAAACGAAGTAAAATTGGATTTTTCGAAATTTGTACTTTTAAGGGGCGAGCGGGACAAAAATGGTACCAACTAAGGTATTACAGCTAGAAACGTGAAATTGTACTTTTAAGGGACGAGCGGGACAAAAAGGGATAAAAATGGTACCAACTAAAGTATTACAGCTAGAAACGTGAATATTGGTATGTAAATTCCTCTGACCATATAGAAACGAAGTAAAATTGGATTTTTCGAAATTTGTACTTTTAAGGGGCGAGCGGGACAAAAATGGTACCAACTAAGGTATTACAGCTAGAAACGTGAAATTTGGTATGTAAATTCCTCTGACCATATAGAAACGAAGTAAAATTGGATTTTTCGAAATTTGTACTTTTAAGGGGCGAGCGGGACAAAAATGGTACCAACTAAGGTATTACAGCTAGAAACGTGAAATTTGGTATGTAAATTCCTCTGACCATATAGAAACGAAGTAAAATTGGATTTTTCGAAATTTGTACTTTTAAGGGACGAGCGGGACAAAAAGGGATAAAAATGGTACCAACTAAAGTATTACAGCTAGAAACGTGAATATTGGTATGTAAATTCCTCTGACCATATAGAAACGAAGTAAAATTGGATTTTTCGAAATTTGTACTTTTAAGGGGCGAGCGGGACAAAAATGGTACCAACTAAGGTATTACAGCTAGAAACGTGAAATTTGGTATGTAAATTCCTCTGACCATATAGAAACGAAGTAAAATTGGATTTTTCGAAATTTGTACTTTTAAGGGGCGAGCGGGACAAAAATGGTACCAACTAAGGTATTACAGCTAGAAACGTGAAATTTGGTATGTAAATTCCTCTGACCATATAGAAACGAAGTAAAATTGGATTTTTCGAAATTTGTACTTTTAAGGGACGAGCGGGACAAAAAGGGATAAAAATGGTACCAACTAAAGTATTACAGCTAGAATCGTGAAATTTGGTATGTAAATTCCTCTGACGATATAGAAACGAAGTAAAATTGGATTTTTCGAAATTTGTACTTTTAAGGGACGAGCGGGACAAAAAGGGATAAAAATGGTACCAACTAAAGTATTACAAGCTAGAAACGTGAATTTTGGTATGTAAATTCCTCTGACCATATAGAAACGAAGTAAAATTGGATTTTTCGAAATTTGTACTTTTAAGGGGAGAGCGGGACAAAAAGGGATAAAAATGGTACCAACTAAAGTATTACAGCTAGAATCGTGAAATTTGGTATGTAAATTCCTCTGACCATATAGAAACGAAGTAAAATTGGATTTTTCGAAATTTGTACTTTTAAGGGGCGAGCGGACAAAAAGGGATAAAAATGGTACCAACTAAAGTATTACAGCTAGAAACGTGAGTTTTGGTATGTAAATTCCTCTGACGATATAGAAACGATGTAAAATTGGATTTTTCGAAATTTGTACTTTTAAGGGACGAGCGGACAAAAAGGGATAAAAATGGTACCAACTAAAGTATTACAGCTAGAAACGTGAGTTTTGGTATGTAAATTCCTCTGACCATATAGAAACGAAGTAAAATAGGATTTTTCGAAATTTGTACTTTTAAGGGGAGAGCGGGACAAAAAGGGATAAAAATGGTACCAACTAAAGTATTACAGCTAGAATCGTGAAATTTGGTATGTAAATTCCTCTGACGATATAGAAACGAAGTAAAATTGGATTTTTCGAAATTTGTACTTTTAAGGGGCAAGCGGGACAAAAAGGGATACAAATGGGACCAACTAAAGTATTACAGCTAGAATCGTGAAATTTGGTATGTAAATTCCTCTGACCATATTGCAACGAAGTAAAATTGGATTGTTCGAAATTTGTACTTTTAAGGGGCAAGCGGGACAAAAAGGGATAAAAATGGTACCAACTAAAGTATTACAGCTAGAATCGTGAAATTTGGTATGTAAATTCCTCCGACCATATAGAAACGAAGTAAAATTGGATTTTTCGAAATTTGTACTTTTAAGGGGAGAGCGGGACAAAAAGGGATAAAAATTGTACCAACTAAAGTATTATAGTTAGAAACGTGAAATTTGATATGTAAATTCCTCTGACCATATTGAAACGAAGTAAAATTGGATTTTTCGAAATTTGTACTTTTAAGGGACGAGCGGGACAAAAAGGGATAAAAATGGTACCAACTAAAGTATTACAGCTAGAATCGTGAAATTTGGTATGTAAATTCCTCTGACGATATAGAAACGAAGTAAAATTGGATTTTTCGAAATTTGTACTTTTAAGGGACGAGCGGGACAAAAAGGGATAAAAATGGTACCAACTAAAGTATTACAGCTAGAAACGTGAATTTTGGTATCTAAATTCCTCTGACCATATAGAAACGAAGTAAAATTGGATTTTTCGAAATCTGTACTTTTAAGGGACGAGCGGGACAAAAAGGGATAAAAATGGTACCAACTAAAGTATTACAGCTAGAATCGTGAAATTTGGTATGTAAATTCCTCCGACCATATAGAAACGAAGTAAAATTGGATTTTTCGAAATTTGTACTTTTAAGGGGAGAGCGGGACAAAAAGGGATAAAAATTGTACCAACTAAAGTATTATAGTTAGAAACGTGAAATTTGGTATGTAAATTCCTCTGACCATATAGAAACTAAGTAAAATTGGATTTTTCGAAATTTGTACCTTTAAGGGGCAAGCGGGACAAAAAGGGATAAAAATGGTACCAACTAAAGTATTACAGCTAGAATCGTGAATTTTGGTATGTAAATTCCTCTGACGATATAGAAACGAAGTAAAATTGGATTTTTCGAAATTTGTACTTTTAAGGGGAGAGCGGGACAAAAAGGGATAAAAATTGTACCAACTAAAGTATTATAGTTAGAAACGTGAAATTTGGTATGTAAATTCCTCTGACCATATAGAAACTAAGTAAAATTGGATTTTTCGAAATCTGTACTTTTAAGGGACGAGCGGGACAAAAAGGGATAAAAATGGTACCAACTAAAGTATTACAGCTAGAAACGTGAATTTTGGTATGTAAATTCCTCTGACGATATAGAAACGAAGTAAAATTGGATTTTTCGAAATTTGTACTTTTAAGGGGCAAGCGGGACAAAAAGGGATACAAATGGGACCAACTAAAGTATTACAGCTAGAATCGTGAAATTTGGTATGTAAATTCCTCTGACCATATAGAAACGAAGTAAAATTGGATTTTTCGAAATTTGTACTTTTAAGGGGAGAGCGGGACAAAAAGGGATAAAAATTGTACCAACTAAAGTATTATAGTTAGAAACGTGAAATTTGGTATGTAAATTCCTCTGACCATATAGAAACTAAGTAAAATTGGATTTTTCGAAATCTGTACTTTTAAGGGACGAGCGGGACAAAAAGGGATAAAAATGGTACAAACTAAAGTATTACAGCTAGAAACGTGAATTTTGGTATGTAAATTCCTCTGACGATATAGAAACGAAGTAAAATTGGATTTTTCGAAATTTGTACTTTTAAGGGGCAAGCGGGACAAAAAGGGATACAAATGGGACCAACTAAAGTATTACAGCTAGAATCGTGAAATTTGGTATGTAAATTCCTCTGACCATATAGAAACGAAGTAAAATTGGATTTTTCGAAATTTGTACTTTTAAGGGGAGAGCGGGACAAAAAGGGATAAAAATTGTACCAACTAAAGTATTATAGTTAGAAACGTGAAATTTGGTATGTAAATTCCTCTGACCATATAGAAACTAAGTAAAATTGGATTTTTCGAAATCTGTACTTTTAAGGGACGAGCGGGACAAAAAGGGATAAAAATGGTACCAACTAAGGTATTACAGCTAGAAACGTGAAATTTGGTATGTAAATTCCTCTGACCATATAGAAACGAAGTAAAATTGGATTTTTCGAAATTTGTACTTTTAAGGGGCAAGCGGGACAAAAAGGGATAAAAATTGTACCAACTAAAGTATTATAGTTAGAAACGTGAAATTTGATATGTAAATTCCTCTGACCATATTGAAACGAAGTAAAATTGGATTTTTCGAAATTTGTACTTTTAAGGGACGAGCGGGACAAAAAGGGATAAAAATGGTACCAACTAAAGTATTACAGCTAGAATCGTGAAATTTGGTATGTAAATTCCTCTGACGATATAGAAACGAAGTAAAATTGGATTTTTCGAAATTTGTACTTTTAAGGGACGAGCGGGACAAAAAGGGATAAAAATGGTACCAACTAAAGTATTACAGCTAGAAACGTGAATTTTGGTATCTAAATTCCTCTGACCATATAGAAACGAAGTAAAATTGGATTTTTCGAAATTTGTACTTTTAAGGGACGAGCGGGACAAAAAGGGATACAAATGGGACCAACTAAAGTATTACAGCTAGAAACGTGAATTTTGGTATCTAAATTCCTCTGACCATATAGAAACGAAGTAAAATTGGATTTTTCGAAATCTGTACTTTTAAGGGACGAGCGGGACAAAAAGGGATAAAAATGGTACCAACTAAAGTATTACAGCTAGAAACGTGAAATTTGGTATGTAAATTCCTCTGACCATATAGAAACGAAGTAAAATTGGATTTTTCGAAATTTGTACTTTTAAGGGGCGAGCGGGACAAAAATGGTACCAACTAAGGAATTACAGCTAGAAACGTGAAATTTGGTATGTAAATTCCTCTGACCATATAGAAACGAAGTAAAATTGGATTTTTCGAAATTTGTACTTTTAAGGGACGAGCGGGACAAAAAGGGATAAAAATGGTACCAACTAAAGTATTACAGCTAGAAACGTGAAATTTGGTATGTAAATTCCTCTGACCATATAGAAACGAAGTAAAATTGGATTTTTCGAAATTTGTACTTTTAAGGGGCGAGCGGGACAAAAATGGTACCAACTAAGGAATTACAGCTAGAAACGTGAAATTTGGTATGTAAATTCCTCTGACCATATAGAAACGAAGTAAAATTGGATTTTTCGAAATTTGTACTTTTAAGGGACGAGCGGGACAAAAAGGGATAAAAATGGTACCAACTAAAGTATTACAGCTAGAAACGTGAATTTTGGTATGTAAATTCCTCTGACCATATAGAAACGAAGTTAAATTGGATTTTTCGAAATTTGTACTTTTAAGGGGCGAGCGGGACAAAAATGGTACCAACTAAGGTATTACAGCTAGAAACGTGAAATTTGGTATGTAAATTCCTCTGACCATATAGAAACGAAGTAAAATTGGATTTTTCGAAATTTGTACTTTTAAGGGACGAGCGGGACAAAAAGGGATAAAAATGGTACCAACTAAAGTATTACAGCTAGAAACGTGAATATTGGTATGTAAATTCCTCTGACCATATAGAAACGAAGTAAAATTGGATTTTTCGAAATTTGTACTTTTAAGGGACGAGCGGGACAAAAAGGGATAAAAATGGTACCAACTAAAGTATTACAGCTAGAATCGTGAAATTTGGTATGTAAATTCCTCTGACGATATAGAAACGAAGTAAAATTGGATTTTTCGAAATTTGTACTTTTAAGGGACGAGCGGGACAAAAAGGGATAAAAATGGTACCAACTAAAGTATTTATTACAGCTAGAAACGTGAATTTTGGTATCTAAATTCCTCTGACCATATAGAAACGAAGTAAAATTGGATTTTTCGAAATTTGTACTTTTAAGGGGCGAGCGGGACAAAAAGGGATAAAAATGGTACCAACTAAAGTATTACAGCTAGAAACGTGAAATTTGGTATGTAAATTCCTCTGACCATATAGAAACGAAGTAAAATTGGATTTTTCGAAATCTGTACTTTTAAGGGACGAGCGGGACAAAAAGGGATAAAAATGGTACCAACTAAAGTATTACAAGCTAGAAACGTGAATTTTGGTATGTAAATTCCTCTGACGATATAGAAACGAAGTAAAATTGGATTTTTCGAAACTTGTACTTTTAAGGGGCAAGCGGGATAAAAATGGTACCAACTAAAGTATTACAGCTAGAATCGTGAAATTTGGTATGTAAATTCCTCCGACCATATAGAAACGAAGTAAAATTGGATTTTTCGAAATTTGTACTTTTAAGGGGCGAGCTGGACAAAAATGGTACCAACTAAGGTATTACAGCTAGAAACGTGAAATTTGGTATGTAAATTCCTCTGACCATATAGAAACGAAGTAAAATTGGATTTTTCGAAATTTGTACTTTTAAGGGGCGAGCGGGAAAAAAATGGTACCAACTAAAGTATTACAGCTAGAATCGTGAAATTTGGTATGTAAATTCCTCCGACCATATAGAAACGAAGTAAAATTGGATTTTTCGAAATTTGTACTTTTAAGGGGCGAGCGGGACAAAAATGGTACCAACTAAGGTATTACAGCTAGAAACGTGAAATTTGGTATGTAAATTCCTCTGACCATATAGAAACGAAGTAAAATTGGATTTTTCGAAATTTGTACTTTTAAGGGGCGAGCGGGACAAAAATGGTACCAACTAAGGTATTACAACTAGAAACGTGAAATTTGGTATGTAAATTCCTCTGACCATATAGAAACGAAGTAAAATTGGATTTTTCGAAATTTGTACTTTTAAGGGACGAGCGGACAAAAAGGGATAAAAATGGTACCAACTAAAGTATTACAGCTAGAAACGTGAGTTTTGGTATGTAAATTCCTCTGACGATATAGAAACGAAGTAAAATTGGATTTTTCGAAATTTGTACTTTTAAGGGACGAGCGGACAAAAAGGGATAAAAATGGTACCAACTAAAGTATTACAGCTAGAAACGTGAGTTTTGGTATGTAAATTCCTCTGACCATATAGAAACGAAGTAAAATAGGATTTTTCGAAATTTGTACTTTTAAGGGGAGAGCGGGACAAAAAGGGATAAAAATGGTACCAACTAAAGTATTACAGCTAGAATCGTGAAATTTGGTATGTAAATTCCTCTGACGATATAGAAACGAAGTAAAATTGGATTTTTCGAAATTTGTACTTTTAAGGGGCAAGCGGGACAAAAAGGGATACAAATGGGACCAACTAAAGTATTACAGCTAGAATCGTGAAATTTGGTATGTAAATTCCTCTGACCATATAGCAACGAAGTAAAATTGGATTTTTCGAAATTTGTACTTTTAAGGGGCAAGCGGGACAAAAAGGGATAAAAATGGTACCAACTAAAGTATTACAGCTAGAATCGTGAAATTTGGTATGTAAATTCCTCTGACGATATAGAAACGAAGTAAAATTGGATTTTTCGAAATTTGTACTTTTAAGGGACGAGCGGGACAAAAAGGGATAAAAATGGTACCAACTAAAGTATTACAGCTAGAAACGTGAATTTTGGTATCTAAATTCCTCTGACCATATAGAAACGAAGTAAAATTGGATTTTTCGAAATCTGTACTTTTAAGGGACGAGCGGGACAAAAAGGGATAAAAATGGTACCAACTAAAGTATTACAGCTAGAATCGTGAAATTTGGTATGTAAATTCCTCCGACCATATAGAAACGAAGTAAAATTGGATTTTTCGAAATTTGTACTTTTAAGGGGAGAGCGGGACAAAAAGGGATAAAAATTGTACCAACTAAAGTATTATAGTTAGAAACGTGAAATTTGGTATGTAAATTCCTCTGACCATATAGAAACTAAGTAAAATTGGATTTTTCGAAATTTGTACCTTTAAGGGGCAAGCGGGACAAAAAGGGATAAAAATGGTACCAACTAAAGTATTACAGCTAGAATCGTGAATTTTGGTATGTAAATTCCTCTGACGATATAGAAACGAAGTAAAATTGGATTTTTCGAAATTTGTACTTTTAAGGGGAGAGCGGGACAAAAAGGGATAAAAATTGTACCAACTAAAGTATTATAGTTAGAAACGTGAAATTTGGTATGTAAATTCCTCTGACCATATAGAAACTAAGTAAAATTGGATTTTTCGAAATCTGTACTTTTAAGGGACGAGCGGGACAAAAAGGGATAAAAATGGTACCAACTAAAGTATTACAGCTAGAAACGTGAATTTTGGTATGTAAATTCCTCTGACGATATAGAAACGAAGTAAAATTGGATTTTTCGAAATTTGTACTTTTAAGGGGCAAGCGGGACAAAAAGGGATACAAATGGGACCAACTAAAGTATTACAGCTAGAATCGTGAAATTTGGTATGTAAATTCCTCTGACCATATAGAAACGAAGTAAAATTGGATTTTTCGAAATTTGTACTTTTAAGGGGAGAGCGGGACAAAAAGGGATAAAAATTGTACCAACTAAAGTATTATAGTTAGAAACGTGAAATTTGGTATGTAAATTCCTCTGACCATATAGAAACTAAGTAAAATTGGATTTTTCGAAATCTGTACTTTTAAGGGACGAGCGGGACAAAAAGGGATAAAAATGGTACCAACTAAAGTATTACAGCTAGAAACGTGAATTTTGGTATGTAAATTCCTCTGACGATATAGAAACGAAGTAAAATTGGATTTTTCGAAATTTGTACTTTTAAGGGGCAAGCGGGACAAAAAGGGATACAAATGGGACCAACTAAAGTATTACAGCTAGAATCGTGAAATTTGGTATGTAAATTCCTCTGACCATATAGAAACGAAGTAAAATTGGATTTTTCGAAATTTGTACTTTTAAGGGGCAAGCGGGACAAAAAGGGATAAAAATTGTACCAACTAAAGTATTATAGTTAGAAACGTGAAATTTGATATGTAAATTCCTCTGACCATATTGAAACGAAGTAAAATTGGATTTTTCGAAATTTGTACTTTTAAGGGACGAGCGGGACAAAAAGGGATAAAAATGGTACCAACTAAAGTATTACAGCTAGAATCGTGAAATTTGGTATGTAAATTCCTCTGACGATATAGAAACGAAGTAAAATTGGATTTTTCGAAATTTGTACTTTTAAGGGACGAGCGGGACAAAAAGGGATAAAAATGGTACCAACTAAAGTATTACAGCTAGAAACGTGAATTTTGGTATCTAAATTCCTCTGACCATATAGAAACGAAGTAAAATTGGATTTTTCGAAATCTGTACTTTTAAGGGACGAGCGGGACAAAAAGGGATAAAAATGGTACCAACTAAAGTATTACAGCTAGAATCGTGAAATTTGGTATGTAAATTCCTCCGACCATATAGAAACGAAGTAAAATTGGATTTTTCGAAATTTGTACTTTTAAGGGGAGAGCGGGACAAAAAGGGATAAAAATTGTACCAACTAAAGTATTATAGTTAGAAACGTGAAATTTGGTATGTAAATTCCTCTGACCATATAGAAACTAAGTAAAATTGGATTTTTCGAAATTTGTACCTTTAAGGGGCAAGCGGGACAAAAAGGGATAAAAATGGTACCAACTAAAGTATTACAGCTAGAATCGTGAAATTTGGTATGTAAATTCCTCTGACGATATAGAAACGAAGTAAAATTGGATTTTTCGAAATTTGTACTTTTAAGGGACGAGCGGGACAAAAAGGGATACAAATGGGACCAACTAAAGTATTACAGCTAGAAACGTGAATTTTGGTATCTAAATTCCTCTGACCATATAGAAACGAAGTAAAATTGGATTTTTCGAAATCTGTACTTTTAAGGGACGAGCGGGACAAAAAGGGATAAAAATGGTACCAACTAAAGTATTACAGCTAGAATCGTGAAATTTGGTATGTAAATTCCTCCGACCATATAGAAACGAAGTAAAATTGGATTTTTCGAAATTTGTACTTTTAAGGGGAGAGCGGGACAAAAAGGGATAAAAATTGTACCAACTAAAGTAGTATAGTTAGAAACGTGAAATTTGGTATGTAAATTCCTCTGACCATATAGAAACTAAGTAAAATTGGATTTTTCGAAATCTGTACTTTTAAGGGACGAGCGGGACAAAAAGGGATAAAAATGGTACCAACTAAAGTATTACAGCTAGAAACGTGAATTTTGGTATGTAAATTCCTCTGACGATATAGAAACGAAGTAAAATTGGATTTTTCGAAATTTGTACTTTTAAGGGGCAAGCGGGACAAAAAGGGATACAAATGGGACCAACTAAAGTATTACAGCTAGAATCGTGAAATTTGGTATGTAAATTCCTCTGACCATATAGCAACGAAGTAAAATTGGATTTTTCGAAATTTGTACTTTTAAGGGGCAAGCGGGACAAAAAGGGATAAAAATGGTACCAACTAAAGTATTACAGCTAGAATCGTGAAATTTGGTATGTAAATTCCTCCGACCATATAGAAACGAAGTAAAATTGGATTTTTCGAAATTTGTACTTTTAAGGGGAGAGCGGGACAAAAAGGGATAAAAATTGTACCAACTAAAGTATTATAGTTAGAAACGTGAAATTTGATATGTAAATTCCTCTGACCATATTGAAACGAAGTAAAATTGGATTTTTCGAAATTTGTACTTTTAAGGGACGAGCGGGACAAAAAGGGATAAAAATGGTACCAACTAAAGTATTACAGCTAGAATCGTGAAATTTGGTATGTAAATTCTTCTGACGATATAGAAACGAAGTAAAATTGGATTTTTCGAAATTTGTACTTTTAAGGGACGAGCGGGACAAAAAGGGATAAAAATGGTACCAACTAAAGTATTACAGCTAGAAACGTGAATTTTGGTATCTAAATTCCTCTGACCATATAGAAACGAAGTAAAATTGGATTTTTCGAAATCTGTACTTTTAAGGGACGAGCGGGACAAAAAGGGATAAAAATGGTACCAACTAAAGTATTACAGCTAGAATCGTGAAATTTGGTATGTAAATTCCTCCGACCATATAGAAACGAAGTAAAATTGGATTTTTCGAAATTTGTACTTTTAAGGGGAGAGCGGGACAAAAAGGGATAAAAATTGTACCAACTAAAGTATTATAGTTAGAAACGTGAAATTTGGTATGTAAATTCCTCTGACCATATAGAAACTAAGTAAAATTGGATTTTTCGAAATTTGTACCTTTAAGGGGCAAGCGGGACAAAAAGGGATACAAATGGGACCAACTAAAGTATTACAGCTAGAATCGTGAAATTTGGTATGTAAATTCCTCTGACCATATAGCAACGAAGTAAAATTGGATTTTTCGAAATTTGTACTTTTAAGGGGCAAGCGGGAAAAAAAGGGATAAAAATGGTACCAACTAAAGTATTACAGCTAGAATCGTGAAATTTGGTATGTAAATTCCTCCGACCATATAGAAACGAAGTAAAATTGGATTTTTCGAAATTTGTACTTTTAAGGGGAGAGCGGGACAAAAAGGGATAAAAATTGTACCAACTAAAGTATTATAGTTAGAAACGTGAAATTTGGTATGTAAATTCCTCTGACCATATAGAAACGAAGTAAAATTGGATTTTTCGAAATTTGTACTTTTAAGGGACGAGCGGGACAAAAAGGGATAAAAATGGTACCAACTAAAGTATTACAGCTAGAATCGTGAAATTTGGTATGTAAATTCCTCTGACGATATAGAAACGAAGTAAAATTGGATTTTTCGAAATTTGTACTTTTAAGGGACGAGCGGGACAAAAAGGGATAAAAATGGTACCAACTAAAGTATTACAGCTAGAAACGTGAATTTGGTATCTAAATTCCTCTGACCATATAGAAACGAAGTAAAATTGGATTTTTCGAAATCTGTACTTTTAAGGGACGAGCGGGACAAAAAGGGATAAAAATGGTACCAACTAAAGTATTACAGCTAGAAACGTGAAATTTGGTATGTAAATTCCTCTGACCATATAGAAACGAAGTAAAATTGGATTTTTCGAAATCTGTACTTTTAAGGGACGAGCGGGACAAAAAGGGATAAAAATGGTACCAACTAAAGTATTACAGCTAGAATCGTGAAATTTGGTATGTAAATTCCTCCGACCATATAGAAACGAAGTAAAATTGGATTTTTCGAAATTTGTACTTTTAAGGGGAGAGCGGGACAAAAAGGGATAAAAATTGTACCAACTAAAGTATTATAGTTAGAAACGTGAAATTTGGTATGTAAATTCCTCTGACCATATAGAAACTAAGTAAAATTGGATTTTTCGAAATTTGTACCTTTAAGGGGCAAGCGGGACAAAAAGGGATAAAAATGGTACCAACTAAAGTATTACAGCTAGAATCGTGAAATTTGGTATGTAAATTCCTCTGACGATATAGAAACGAAGTAAAATTGGATTTTTCGAAATTTGTACTTTTAAGGGGAGAGCGGGACAAAAAGGGATAAAAGTGGTACCAACTAAAATATTACAGCTAGAATCGTGAAATTTGGTATGTAAATTCCTCCGACCATATAGAAACGAAGTAAAATTGGATTTTCCGAAATTTGTACTTTTAAGGGGTGAGCGGGACAAAAAGGGATAAAAATGGTACCAACTAAAGTATTACAGCTAGAATAGTGAAATTTGGTATGTAAATTCCTCTGACGATATAGAAACGAAGTAAAATTGGATTTTTCGAAATTTGTACTTTTAAGGGACGAGCGGGACAAAAAGGTATAAAAATGGTACCAACTAAAGTATTACAGCTAGAAACGTGAATTTGGTATCTAAATTCCTCTGACCATATAGAAACGAAGTAAAATTGGATTTTTCGAAATCTGTACTTTTAAGGGACGAGCGGGACAAAAAGGGATAAAAATGGTACCAACTAAAGTATTACAGCTAGAAACGTGAAATTTGGTATGTAAATTCCTCTGACCATATAGAAACGAAGTAAAATTGGATTTTTCGAAATCTGTACTTTTAAGGGACGAGCGGGACAAAAAGGGATAAAAATGGTACCAACTAAAGTATTACAGCTAGAATCGTGAAATTTGGTATGTAAATTCCTCTGACCATGTAGAAGCGCAGTATAGTTGAATTGTTCGAAATTTGTACTTTTTAGGGGTTAGGCGGGACAAAAAGGGTTTCAATTAAAGAATTGCAGCTATAGTCGGGAAATTTGGAGTGTAAACTGTTTTTGAAGCGCAATCTAAATGGATTTTTTGAAATTTTCTTATAGGGGGTGAGCAACAGGGAATAAAAGTAGTACCAACTAAAGTATCTAAAGGAATTTTTCAAAGTTTGTACTTATGTATAAACAATGAGCGGGATAATAATAGTACCAACTAAAATATTTCAGCTATAGTCGTGAAATTTTGTGTTTAAATTTCTCTGACAACGTAGACAACGTGTGTGAGTGCTAGATAATAGGAGGTTTCCAAATTACTATTTTAGATTTATCTATATCCACCAAAAGAAAATTAAATAAATACTATCCAAAAACTAAGACGGATAAAATTAACATATAACTGGCTTTTTCGCGTGCGAAGCAGCGGGTACTGCTAGTATATATATATATATATATATATATATATATATATATATATATATATATATGCAAATACCCGCTACTACATACGCGGAAATTTTTCAAACGGGGTGGTTTGACAGTATTTTGTCTCGGCATTCAAACTGTATTTTATATTTTGAAATTGCCTTAGTCTAAGGATATCACTTTCAGGGTAAATAAACGCTCACAACTTTTGAAAAATCGTTTTACTTTGCGCAACTACGTATTCAGCGGTATATTCACACTAACTTTTCGATTTGATTTATACACCTTGTACAAATTAAAAAATCCATTTATACGTAGTCAATAGTTTAATTTATAGGCACAAAATACAAACAATTTTTTACAAATATCATATAAAGCTGTGATAACTATACCCTCACTACAGAGCAGGAGCAGTTGGGATAGAAAAAAGTGTAACGCATTGAAGGAACAATTTAAAACCATAAGTATGTTTCACTTCCCTTTCATGTCCGTCTGGCTCGTTGGTATGCATGAAAACTCCGGAAGGGACTTAAAGAATTTAGTATTTTTTCCAAGACTTCGTTTAAATTCGGAGATGGGGGAAATTGATATACATCTTATGTTACCCCCACACGTATAGTCGATATATACACTGAATTTCATGATTCTAGCGTCAGCCATTCGTTGTTGGTACCATTCAGATATCAAAAGGTAGGAATTTCGATAAATCCATTAATTTTGTTTTTCTATGCATGTACAACCCGAACTTCATCCCTAAAAGTATACATTTTGCAGTCGCATTCGCGTTATAATATGTAATATGTGTTCCAAATTTCAAGATTCTACGCCCAGTCGTTTGGTCAGGGCGGTGGTACAATTTTTAACCCATTTAATCCCTTAGAAGTACAAATTTCGGAAAATTCATTGTTATCACTCATTTACACTGTGAGACAAATATGCATACCGAATTTTATTATTGCAGCGTCATCCATGTTGTCGGTACCTTTTATATCCCGCTTTTCTTATATACCTTTAAAAGTACGAATTTCGAAAAATTTCTCATTTTGCGTTTGAAAGCATTTTCAGGGATATACATGCCGAATTTCATTATTCTAGGCCCAGTCATTTGGTCTGGGATGTAGTAAAATTTTTATCCCATTTAATCCCTTAAAAGCACACATTTCAAAAAAATGTCTTCTTGTCAGTGATCTGCGCTGTAAAACGAACCCTTTGTACCCGATTTCACCCCCAATAAGTACAAATTTAGAAAAAATTTTTCTTTTGCGCTTTAAAGCTATAAGAGGAATTTTTGTACCAAATTTCAAGATTCCAGGCCTAACCGTTTGGTCATTGCGGTGGTATAATATATATATATGAATAATATATATCGATACATCAATTCAAAAAGTAAGCAGTAGGCAGCAATCTTCAAAGAAGCTTAAATACCATAAATATTGGGTGATAGTGGGTTCACTTTCAGCTACGGTAGTTTGGATGGTTGTATGTCCATCTATTTAGTTTTCAAAAAAGTACAAATTTTGAAAATACATTACAGCTCATGTACATTAGGATGGGTCACGAAAATAAATTGCAGCGGTCTCCCCCCAGAAATGAAGATTGGATTGTTGGATTGATCACTGGGCAAAGCCATCTATGAGCTAAACGCTCCTGAAAAAAAAACTCTAAAAATCATGTTTTTCCCGTGTAATTTATTTTATGTTGCATTTCTGTACAAATTTTTTTCTGAATTAGTAGACCCTTGGAAGCACTTGAAATAATTGTCTTAGAATAACTCATTGGTAGGATTATTGGGGGTATATATTGATTTTTTGCCAGTTTTCAAGGTGACAGATAAAAACTCATATTTCTTGGAAACTTTTTGTAAGAGGTGCAATGAAAAATAAATAGGAGGAATCAATACCTTTCGAATGATGCCTAAATGATGATCACCGGAATGAAATTGAATCAAGGCACTTCAATGTTCCCTGGAGAACATTGAAGAACACAACGTTAGTTTACGGCGAATAAAGGAAGAAATGACAAAAATCAAATTGATTTTTTGTTAAGTGTGATTCTTCTCCTTTTCATTACCAAAACAAAAACATATAGAAAAATCAATCAAATTGTTCACTAATCAAACAACACAAAAAACTAAAAAATTAATATAATTTCCGTTTTCTTGACTTAAGTCGGCTTTTGACGAATGGATATTTCTTTTTTTGTAAACTTTCGTTATTATTGTGCTAAGAAAATCCAAAGTAAGCGTTTAATTTTAGAAAATTTAAATCAAAATTTTCTTTCAAATCCCGCTATTGTCTAAGCTGGTTACAACTAAATTAACTCGCACAGCAATTTGGAAATCTCGTTGTCGAATATACTCTAAAACCAGTTTTAATTTCATATGGGAAGGGTCACGCCCACTTTTCCATTACCGCCCATTTTTGGCACAACTCTGCAGACTAACAATTAGTGAACTTTCACAAAAACTTCAAGCCTCTTGCTGTAACAGTATTCCGAATATGTTAATTTATATAAAAGAATATATTTGAAAATATCAAACATATTGCCTATTTTCACCACCGGTTCAGCATAAACTACATTGAAAAGAAGATCGGCCCAGAACATAAAAACAAAGAACAAACAAAATACTTAGAAACACAGATTCATTTATATATACGTATATAGATAAGAAAATACCCTATAAACGCATCTTCGCGCTGCAAAAAACGTTGTTAGATGTTATGGAATATAGAAAACAATAGCAGACTTATATATACATTCACTCTCAGGGAACATATACAGTGGCCGACAAAATCAACATACGACCCACATTTTTGCGATTTAGCGAGTTCCAAAACATATTTGAAAAAAGTAATGATGCGGTTTTGTTTGAAATCGTGTTTTATTCATATAACAATAACAAATTGCATTACTTCAATATAAACACAAAGGATATTAACAGAATACGCAGAAAAAACCTTGACAAAAGTCTACATACGGTTTGAGATGAGACATAAAAAATGCAATTTAACGTGACAAAATGATACTATTATATAATTTAATATTTCATTGGTCCACCGTGAGCATCTACAACAGCCAGCAATCGTCTGGGCATTGATGCAACTAAGTTTTCCAATTCCGCAGGTGATATTTGTCGCCATTCCTCTTCCAGCTTGTTTTTTAGCGTTTGGGCGCTAGTTATGTGATGTTTTCGGATCCTGCGTTGCAGAATCTCCCACACATGTTCAATAATATTTAGGTCGGGGCTTTGTGGCGGCGAATAAAGTTGTTTTGGAGCATGGTAAATCAGCCAATCTTTAACAAATTGGGCTGTGTGCTTCGGATCGTTTTCTTGTTGGAAAATACAGCGCTCTCCGAGGTTTAAATTATCGACCGATGCCTTCAGATTTTGTTCCCATATGGATTTATATTGATAGCGATCCATGTTACCCTCAATAAACGCAAGATTTCCAACTCCAGACGCCGCGACGGCACCCCAAACCATTACGTTGCCACCACCATGCTTTACCGTAGCAAGTAAATTCTTCGGATTCATTGCCGTATTCGCTTTTCTCCATACTTTGGCTCTCCCGTCACTTCCAAATATATTATACTTCGACTCGTCCGTAAATAAAACCCGCTTCCAGAAGTCTAATCCCTTGTCCAAGTGTTGCTGGGCGAATTCAAAGCGAAGCTTACGATTCTTTTCACTTTATTTATTGCGTGGCGTTCTGCTTCGGAAACCATTATTATTCAGACTTCTTTGAATTGTTCTTGGATGTACAATAGTATCCGACCTTTCTGCGAGTTGTTTGGACAACATTGTAGCATTCACTTTCGGGTTTTCATTAACTTCTTTTAAAATAAAGCTTTCATCTCGTCGACAAAGTTTTTTTGGACGCCCACTTCTGGGCTTATTTTCAACAGTACCCGTATTTTCGAAGTTTTTGCATATAGTTTGGACAGTTGATTTACTTAAATTAACCATTTTAGCTATTTCGCCTAAAGATTTCCTGTCGTTTCTGCATTTTATTACAAAATTTCGAATATCAGTTGCAATTTCTTTACGAGAAGCAACTTTCGCGGTCTAATGTTTCTTGAATTATACTTATTTAAAGAAGAGGAAGCACAAGACAAATGACAATACAAATTTCGTCAATTCTCCTATAAAGTACATTATAAAAAATGAAGTAAAGCATGGGATGCTATGTCGTATGTAGACTTTTGTCAAGGTGTTTTTTGTTTATTTTGCCAATATCTTTTAAGTTTATATTGAAGTAAAGCATTTTGTTATTGTTATATGAAAACGATAAAAAACGATTTCAAACAAAACCGCATCATTACTTTTTTCAAATATTTTTTGGAACTCGCTAAAACGCAAAAATGTGGGTCGTATGTTGACTTTTGTCGGCCACTGTATACGGAAGTTATAAGAACTTAAATTTTACTTAGGGCAGGATAACTTGTGAGGAGGGTACTAGAAGTTTCGTGGAATATTGTCACTGCTTCCACATTTATAAAACAATTGTAAAAACATGATCAAATATCAAGTCATAGTGGATTTCAGGAACGAGTATAGAAGCTATAAATGATTTAATTTTATCTAGGATAAGGACAATTAGCTGGGAGGGACTAGAAGAGGCGTGGTAAAAGCATAAATATTTTATATATTAAACTGTATTGTGCATTGTTGAAGAAGTTTCGTCGTTGCCATGTGAAATTCTACAGAATAATAGTTTTGGAAGATATATTTTGTGCTAATTATAACTTTAACTGAATAAATTTCGCTATCATCTGTCCACTGGTACTTAATTAAAGATAAAATTCTCCCTACACTGCTGTTAGATCATAGTATGGTGAAACATTATTTCTATGGGAATTGTAAAAGGTTCACATCGGTTTCGTAATGTAGTTAATATAATTTTATTTCCGTCGATACCTCTATAACGTTTCATATATTTTTCTTTATTTCTGTAGACAACAGACATATTTTGATACCGTACTGTATTTTAAGGATTTCCACAGCATTGTATTTCAATTCTGCGCAATCAATGTTCATTTTTGATTTTGTCGTCCATCGTTTAGTCGACATGAATATTTATTCATATTTGTCACAAATGTACGGCATTATTGTGTTTCTGTAGCCCGGCGTATTATATTTGCCACAAATGGAGGACAAATACAAGTTTTCTAAAATGAGGCAGGACATGTCCTCCAAGATGAAGGACATTACACATTTTATAATGCCTTTATCCTACGAGTAGTTCGACGGCTGTATGAAATAAGTAGTGTTAATTTAACAATTTTACGCAGAGATTTTATTGTTCCTTTATTTAATATAATGTGTTAATATCAATAATTTATTCACACATGCCTGTAAATAATTTGGTAATAACTGAAATGAAGGTAAAATATAAATCGATTAGTTATATTCATGTGTATATAATGCAAATATCGGCAAAACTCACCTTCATTATTGGCACATGCAAGGATCTGCATGGCACATTCATTGGGAAAGGTTTCGCGCCTGCCATCCTTGTGTTGACCACAGACAACAGAGATAGCGTCGGTACAGGTAACTTTGCAACCGGCATCAACGGCGGCGAACAATGCAATTGCTATTGTCACGAAGATTAAGAAGAAACGCATATTGGCAAGTATTAACTGCTGGAAGTTCTTTAAAATAACTATTGAAGCTAATGTCTAGTTTCCAATAAAATTAAGGCTTTATATACCTGAACAATCTATGACACAAGCATGTCATGTATGTAGGTACACATCGTTTAAAATCAAAAACAAACACAGCTGAAATATTTCGACCAAGAAAAATATTCCCCAGTCAAGTTAGCCGTGCGAAAAGCAAAAAACCCATATAAAACAATATCCATTTGTAGGGAAACAAAAGACGTTGATATTTCGCAAAGAAAGAAATTCTCTGCAGCTTGGCGTCATGGCAACAACATACAAAACACCACAAAATGGTTGCAAAGAACCGGGGATGGGCTAACTTATTTGGCACTGGAAAACAGATAAACCAAAAAATGAAAAATTTGTACCTAAACTTGTCATGTTTTGAAATTCAGTTCAAAAGTCTCAATCTCCATAAACTTTACCATCTGAAAAATCGTACTTATTTCATCTATAAAACAAGTAAGTAAAGGCTAAAGTCGGGCGGGGATACCCTACACCACTCCCTACGTCTATACCTCACACTAATCACAGGTGTTTTTATGTAGTTCTTCAGTCAAATTTAAGGAATATGGCAAAATTGATGAACACATTAACAACCAAAATCGGTGTGATCCTATCTCATTGTAGCTGCGCCTAGTGAAAAATATAAAATTATTTTCTGAAAGATTGGTTGTATTAAGTTGAATCTTATCTAAACAGAACAGAAGGAACATATGAACGGTGTCATGCACAACGTTTACTGTAATTGTTCCTAACTGAAACATTAAACATATGCCCATGTGGTCAAATCTTACGGTAGTTATTCCTAGATTAAATATAACGTGATCTAGAAAATTTGATTAAGATCCTATGACATGTGAAGATTTTACAGCGGTAATAGGATACATTGAAGGGACATTTGTAAGAGGATGTAACAATACTTGTGGGATGCAGTAAAACATGCATATAGCTCACTAGATAGGTATTTCTTGTTGATAATGATAACATGAGCAAAATTTGATCAAGAAATGATATAATTTTTGGGTTCTAGACCGGTGGTGGTGTAAACTGGGGGCCCATTTGTATGTGGGTTTTACCAAAAATTGACCTATATTTGACTTTCGTACCATGCATTCCTAGTTGAAATAAAGCCAGATCTTCAAAATTTCATCAACTTCAGATTAAAAATGTGGGTTCTGAACGGTAATGCTAAAAATATGGGGCCCATTTTAAGTGGACTACACCAAAAAGTGGATCCATACAGAGCACTTTCACAGTTGTTTAAACTATAACATGATATGCAAAATTTTGTCAAAATCTGATATAAGATGTAGGTTTTAGAGCGTTAATAGTGTAAAGAGAGGGTCAGTTTGTATTGAGGCTAAACCAAAACTTACCCATATAGTTGACTTTCACAGTAGGTTGAAAAATAACATTGACTTTCAAGTTGAAAAATAACATGATGTGGGAAATTTGATCAAGACATTTTAAATCAAAATAAATATAATATAAATATAAATATCAAACCATGGACCCATGTAGCCCACTTACACCCGGAAAAAGTATGCCACGGATTAAGTAAATATGTACTAAAACTGAGGAAAATTGAACTTCGTATAGCGCTAAGGCAAAAATTTCTCACATTAAGTACAGACTTTTCCTTGAAAATAAGACATGATTCCAGTTCAACTTTTCCTCAAAGCAAGTAAAATTTACTCAAACTGAGGAAAATTTTTCTTCAAATCAAGTAAATCTTTAAATCTAAAATCTAATCTAATCTGAGGACATTTTTTAAGATATTTTACACAAATCAAGTAAATTTATACTCAAACTGAGGAAAATATTCCGATTTTTTCCTCAATCTAAGTAAATTGTTACTCAAACTAAGTAAATGTGTAATCACACCATGTAAATTTATACTCAATCTGAGGAAAATTTTCGGAATTTTTTTCCTTAATTCAAGTAAATTTGTACTCAGTCTGACTAAGATTTTCCTTAAACCAAGTAAATTTGTATTCAGCCTGACTACGACTATACTTGATAATTGAAATAATTTTGACGCTTCAGAGTATGCAACAATTATATGAAAAATGACAGCATGGTATAGTTCTCAAACGTTTCATGTTACTTATACCATAAAGAGTTGAGATATGTCACCGTGACTGCTGCGGAGGCTAGGTAGGCGCGTTCGCAGTGATTGTTTAGATTAATATTTGAAGTACTTATGAAGAAAGTCTCGGCTAACGAACGAGAATTGCTTCTTAGACTACTATTCATGTATTTGTCTAAACACTCTGAAGTATTTTTTATAAGTTCATTTATACTTGAGTGTATGGCATAAATTTAATTACATTTATTTACTTTATTTGAAGTAATAAACACATTTTTAAGTAAAAACATCCTAAATGGAATTTTTCCATACAAAAAAAATCTGCATTATTTTCTTTCTTAAACGCTAGTAAATTTTCTTCCGCACAAGTATGAATATACTTAATTGTAAGAAGTTCTTACTAGATCCAAAAAAATATTTTTAAGTAAATTTACTACACTATTTTGAGTATATGTACTATTTTTTCTGGCTTTGAAATAAGGAAAGTGTACTCATATTTATTAAATTTTCCTTCTCGTAAGGAAATTTTACCTAATCTGGAGTAAAATTGTTAAACTAAATTGGGGTATGGATTTTACTCAGATTTAAGAATGCTATTTTTCTGAGTGTACACATCAGCTGTTCCTAGTTCAAATATAACATGATCCTGAAAATTTTACCACGATCCGATGTAAGATGTGGGTTTTAGAGCGATAATAGGGTAAACTGGGGTTCATTTGCATGGGGGCTATACCAAAACATGGACCCATGTAGTTGATTTTTATAGTACGTGTTTTTAGTTGAAATATAACATCATGTGGGAGGTTTAAATTTCCCACATGAAGTTATATTTCCGATGTTAGATGTGCACTTAAGAGCAGTAATAGTGTAAATCGGAAGTTTGTATTGGGTATATATGAAAACATGGACCTATGAAGTCACGTTAGCTGCTTCTAGTTGAATTATAACCTGATGCGGGAAATTTGATCAAGATCCAATGTAGAATGTACATTCTAGAGCTGTAATGTGATAAATTGGAGGAATATTTGTATGGAGGATACATCTATATCTCAACCGATCTCCTCCAAATTCAATAGAGATCGTCCTTGGCCCAAAAAATTACTTCTGCCAAATGTCATGAAAATCGAACGACAATTGCGACCTCTATGGTTATAGAAACCGATCGGTATACTTAAAGGTCTAGCTCGATTATTTCTTGGTGTTACAAACATTTGCGTTCCGCGAAACTAATTTATAAATATTAAGTAACAACGAATCCCGAATTGAAATATTAGAACTCTAGAAACCGCACATATAAGTCTTTTATCTTATAAATTGCAATGTCGTGTTATTTTTGATTTAGTGATATATGTTGTGGAAGTAGAGAATGTCGGTTCATGTTTATATTTGGCGTTAGGTTTTACCACTGATAAGCGTGAACTACTCAAGTGCATAAAGGGCTACTCCGCCGATTTACGTAATGCTGTAGAATCCACATATACACAATTTCCCCGCAATTACAGTTGAATTCAATTTAATTCCATGTTCAAAAATTATATTATGTTTAAAAAATTAAACTGTTTGAACATTGAAGTATAATTAAATCAAGCCGAAATAAAAAAGTTTGAATTCAAGCTTGGTAATATTTTAATTCAATATATATATATATATATATATATATATATATATATATATAAACAAGTTTGCCAGTAATATATTGTTGACTATTTCATGCCGGTGTTTATATTTTTACAAAACCGGTGAAAACGGCCAAATCGGGGTTTTATATAAGCAAAATTCACTTTTTTCAATTTTTAAAAAAGTCGTTTCACTTGAAACGGATGATATACGTCTGAAACTATAGACAAAACGGATTTAATTGAAGTTTTTAGTTTTAATTGAAGTTTTTAGTTAACTCTATTTCGGCTATACCTTCAGACGTACATAATCCGATTCATGTGTAATATGGACTGTCAGTGTTATAAACATTGTTTTAAAATTCAAGTTTCTTCATAAAAATTAAATAATAAGGTGGGTCGTAATTTTGTCAGTAATTTGGAAACCTCATTTTACATAGCTCACATACACAGTCAGAGCGAAGTGCAATTTTCTATCTGAACTGAACTCCCTTCATAAAGGGTGCTTTTTATTGAGGTATAGAACTTCGAATTGAAATAAAACACAAGAAAATCGTTTTACTGTCCATCAATTTGGCTTTATTGGAAGGATAATTTTATGCCATTAATGTTTAAATATGATTTCGGGCATGTGGCCGTCGCGGCTGGCTCGAATATAGCCAGCATATGGGGCCGTATGTTGGCAATAACGCCACGAATGTTGGCTTCCAAGTCCCCTAACGTTTCTGGTTTGTTGGCGTAGACGAGCTACTTCACATATCCCCAAAGAAAATAATCAAATGGTGTCAAATCACACGATCTTGGTGGCCAATTGACAGGTCCATTCCGCGAAATTATGCGGTTAACCGAATTAATTGCTCTGATGGAAAATTATGTCGACCATAAAATGGACGGAGCTTGCGGTGAACTTCGCGAACTGCACCATTACTTTCGAAATAAATTTGCACGATTTGCAAGCGTTGTTCTTTTGTCAACCTGTTCATGATGAAATGGCAAACCAAACTAAATATTAATCACTTGACAGCTGACAAAATGGCCGCCAGTTAAAAAAGTGATGCCAACTTAAAGTTCTATACCCCAATAAAAAACACCCTTTATAAATCATTTTATCCTTTTCTACCCAGTTTCGAACAGTTTTCCTCTTTCCCAAAAAGTACACATTTTGAAAAACCATTGTAACATGTGTTCTCGCTTATCCCTTAAAATTATGTATGTTTTAAAATTACTTTATCCCTTGTTATCCCCCTTTGTCCAGCTCCATCTTTAAAGGTACATATTTTGAAAAATCCATTTACGCTGTGCTTCTACACTGAATTTTACTATTTTAGCTGAAAACTTTGGTACACGCAGAGAAGACATATGGTTGTCGCAATCATAATATGATTACTGTTAATGCAATTGAAGGGCATCATATTATATATCGAATTTCGTGATTCTAGATGTTGTCGTTTGAAAAGTACCATTTTTATCCCTTTTTGCCCCCATATTCACCCCCTACGAATAAGAATCACTTTATGGTGCACGTTTTTGTTATAAAGGGAAAGATCATTCCCAATATCAAGCAAATATAAGCAGACATTGTGAAAAAAACATTTTTAAAAACTTTAAATATTAGGGGTACTTTCAGTCCTTGTGAGGAAAACAATTTTTCCCTCTGGGCCGATCCTAACCGATCTGCAACTATAAGACACATTTAGGAAAAATTTTTACCTTCTAGCTCATTTCGTTCAGAAGCTAGCGTGCTTTCAACGGGCATTTCTATATCGTCTTAGAATTTTACCATGACCCAGAATATATATACGTTAAGGGGTCTCCAATGAATATTTTAAGGTGTTACAAACGGAATGACAAAGTGAATATACGAGAGTGGAGAGACTTATAATAACTTTTTGAATTAGCAATCTGTCTGTCTGTCCGTCCGTCTGTCCATTTATTCTTGTAATCAAAATACAGGTCGCAATTGTAGTAGAACCAGACGAAACTTTGCACAACGAAGTTTTCCGGGATGAGGACGAACGCTATTTAATTTTAAGAAAATCGGTTCAGATTTAGATATAACCCCCATACGAATTTCACTCCCGATTTGACTTTTTCTGCTCCACATATTTCAGCACTAGCAATAACCGCTGCTTCGCGAAAAAGCCAGTTATTTGTTAATTTTATCCGTCTCTGTTTTTGGATAGTATTTATTTAATTTTCTTTTTGTGAATATAGATAAATCTAAAATAGTAATTTTGAAACCTCCTATTAGATAGCACTCACACACAGTCAAAGTAACGTGCTTGTCGATATGCACTCCTTCGTATGTATAATTTTTATAATTTTCATCCAAGTTTTGAACAAAAAATTACCTCCGTTTATGTCCTCGATCTCATGTTTCTAGATTCAGCCAGTCAGTTTATATCTTTTTGCACTTCTTTCCCAAAAAGTACACATTTGAAAAATCACTATAGGTAACATGTGTTTTTGCTTCCCTAAAAATATGTACTTTATTTGGTAACACATTTATTTCTTGTCGGGACGTATCCTCCTTATAAGTACAATGTTTGAAATATCCATTTATGTTCCGCGTTTACGTAATTAAAGGACTGTACACAATTTGTATCCCTTTTCGTCCCGCGCTGCCCTTAAAAGTTCAAATTTCGAAAAGTAAAATTTTACAGCCCTTCTACGTGTCAGAGGAATTTACATACTAAATCAAGAAATCCATTTCTGTTGCAAGTCTACGTTGTCAGAGGAATTTACACTCCAAATTTCTCGACAATAGCTGCAATACTTTAGTTGGTACCATTTTTATCCCTTTTTTGACCCGCTCACCTCCTATAAGAACAAATTTCAAAAAAATTAATTTAGATTGCGCTTCTACGTTGTCAGGGAATTAACACTCCAAATTTTGCAACTGTAGTTGCAATATTTTAGTTGGTACTATTTTTATCCCGCTCACCGTTTTTAAGTACAAAATTCGAAAAATTCATTTAGATTAGCGCTTCTAAATTGTCAGAGGAACTGACACACCACTTTTCACGACTATAGCTCCAATACTTTAGTTGGTACAATTTTTATCCCTTTTTATCCCACTCACCCCTAATAAGTAAAACATTTCGAAAAATCCATTTAGATTTGCGTTACTACGTTGTCAGTGGAATTTATACACCAAATTACACGACTATAGCTGCAATACTTAACTTTTTACAACTTGTATCCCTTTTTCACCCGCGCACCCCTTGAAAGTACAAATTTCGAAAAATCCAATTTTACTTCGCTTTTATAAAGTCAGAGGAATTTACATACCAAATTTCACGATTCTAAGTGTTATACTTTTGTTGGTATCATTTTTATCCTTTTTTGTCCCGCACGCCCCTTAAACGTACAATTTTCGAAATATCCAATTTTAATTCGCTTTCATATGGTCAGATGAATTTATACCAAATATCACGATTCTAGGTGTAATATTTTAGTTGGTACCATTTTTATCCCGCTCGCCCCTTAAAAGTACAAATTTCAAAAAATCCAATTTTACTTCGCTTTTACATGGTCGTAGGAATTTACATACCAAATTTCACAATTCTAGGTGCAATATTTTAATTAGTAACATTTTTAACCCTTTATGTCCCTCGCAACCCTTAAAAGTACAATTTTCGAAAAATCTATTCTAGCTGATATTCTTAAATTGGTACCATTTTTATCCCTTTTTGTCTCTTGCCTCCCTTAAAAGTACAAATTTCAAAAATCCCTATTTGTAGCTCGTCTACGTGGTCATTGCAAGGAACTCACCGAATTTCATGTTTATAGCTACCGCCGTTTAGTCAGGACTAAGATTCGATGTTTGGGCCATTTTACCCCCTAAAAGTACGAATTTCTTAAAACCCTTTCTTAGTCGACGTCTACGTCATATTTGGCTTCAGCCATTTGGTCTGGGGGCTGGTCAATGATAAGTCAGTCAGTCAGTAACGCAACTCTTTTATATATATAGATATCTTCTTCAATTTGGCAAACTATCTTACATTTCCACTAGAAACACCCATGGTGAAAATGGGTCAGACCGGTACAGATTTATATACAGCTTCCATACAAATTTCGCTCCCGGCTAGACTTTTTCCGACACGTATTTTCAGAGAATTTCTTCAAAATGAGCATAACACGTTATACTTGAACTAGAAGAACCTATTGTGTAAGTGGCTTCTTCTCGATTTGACAAATTGGGTCAAGTCATATCAGTCAATGATTAGGACACATACAAAAATCCTTCCCGTTTTCAATTTTTTCAACGAATTGAATTGTATTCGTATAGAAAGTGGAGTGTATCATATAGTCGGCACCGCCCGACTCTAGCCTTTCCTTACTTGCTGAGTTAAGGCTTTAGTCTACAATATGACTTTTCTGCATCGCAAATGCATTTTTCCATAAGATATAAAATCATAAAATAAACCATTAGTGTTTCACATCAAACGCCAAATATAATCTCTCCATCCCCAGTTTACACATTCAACTCAGTCCAGTTTATCTGAGGAAACTATCTTCACTTTTTTCTCATTTTTTGTGCAAGGCTTTGTCGAAACTAAAAAAATGCTCGGTTTCGGCAGCAATGCTCGGTTTTGGTTTTGACATCTCTACTCTTTACATTAGTTTGGGCATCTACAGTAAAATAAAACACACACTATTTATTATATTTATTTAAATTTATTTTGTCTTACTGAGCAATATATATATGATGTTTTTGCAGTTGTTGTTGTTGTTTATGTTTTAATATAATTGTTGTTGTTATGCATAAAAACAAACAAAATATGTGATGATTACAATGAAAAATACTTAATAAATTTTTTCTATTTAAAAATAATATGTACACAAAGATATAAAATTAAACAAAATACAATTTTACATATGCAAAAATAAACAAAAACAATAAGATGCGAACGAAATAATTAATGAAATAATAAAACAAAAGTAAAACACAATAATAAATTAGAAAGTGTCGACTCAAATATGAAACGAAAACTAAATGCGAAATACAAAAACCACTCAGTTATAATCGATGTTAATATAAAATAAAAAAATCGGGGGAGACACAAAAATGACTTAGAGTAGATGTTTAAGTTCGGAAATTAAAAGTTAAAGAGGCAATGAAAGGGGGGTAGCTACTTTTATGAAAGACGATCCTTGAGTATTTTGTTAGAACGGAAGAGACAATAGCTGAGCTGTATTAAGGCTTTACTGAGAGACATGGTGAAGTTTCAGCTTTTTCACTTTTTGCGGAAGTTGAGCAGAGTATCGGGTATTTCGTTGATATAGTTCTGTAAAGGATAAAATTAAATAGTGAAAATTTTAGATTAATAATGTTATTTGAGCTTTGTTGGACTTACATAAACTGGTGAAGATATATCAGGACTAGCATAATCGGCCCATTTGGTCAAATCGATCGAGGGTATAACACCGCTCTTGCAAGGTACACGGGGATTACTGAAAGCAAAATTTAAAATTAATGGAATCTATTTTCTAACCCATGGACGGGCAAACTTACATTTCATGATCGGGTAAAACCATGGGATATATTTGTACTGTATCTATCAAGTCGGTGTTGTCACATATCAAACGCGACAGCTTGGCTTTGCGTATTTCCTGCAATTGTTCGGGTGTAAATGAAGACGGCTGGTTGGGCAATTCATACCAGAAACGATCGCCACGTCTCAAGTAGCTCATTTGGGTGGCAATGACACAGGCGAAAGTGGGTCCCAACATAGAACCGGGCAGGGATTTTTCCGAAACACCACCAGACCACAAATCAATATCGGCAGGATGTCTAAAGAATACAAACACAATTAGGCCAACTATTCCCCCGAAATATTTAAAATTTCTGCTAAACTTACTCAAATATGCTTTGATATCTCAAGATCGTATCGTTGGGCATGGAACCGAACATTTCATCCCAGGTATTGGAGGTAGGCAAACCGCAGAATTTACGGAACTCCATGTAGCCGGGTATGCCGAATTCACGGCCACGTTGCATATTGAATGACACCAGGTCCATGCCAAATCTAGCACCTTCTTTCTTGAACAAATGGTTGGTCACCTCCTGTGTTATCGAGTCATCCATAGCCTGAGCCACTTGATTCATCAAACCCATGAAGTATTCATCGAAGACACCGGCTCTATACAAATCGTACGGACGTCTAATCAAATCGGACAATCTCTTCGAGGCAATGAACTTGTGGGCCTTAGACCAACGCTCAACGGCTGTGGGCAACAGTGAATGGCCGAAACGGAAAGCAGCACCAGCAAACGAATCAATAATACCAGGATTAACTTTAGGATCATAACCCTCCCAATAGCCATCCTTTTGCAAGACCAAACCGAATTTCTCCATAACCTCCTTGCCCAGCAATATGGGAAGGAATTCGTTGAAGGTCACATGTTGTACAATGGCAATGTTGATACGTCTCGTCTCCTGGAACAGGGTTTCATCATCCCAGTGCTTATTGACTTGCGACAAGCCGGAGGCTAAGCGATTGTGTTCTCTAGCCATCAATGTGTGCATACAAGTCAACACCAATTGTTCGTTAACACGAATTTCACCAGCTTCGAAACAGAACATGCTCTTGTTGGGTCTGGTGCAGCCCTCATCGGGGATGTCAAGTTTCAGCGGCAATAAGTCCTTCAAGCCATACTCTTGGAAAACGGGATTCATGCGCAGTAGACCACCATAACCGGTACGCAATTTACGGGAGAATTTCTCATTAACGCCATAGACGGTATTGGCATCGATAACACCAGTCAAGGTATTGAATTGTTGACGGGAACCTGAAATGAAGGAATAAAAATCAGATGGATTAATAAAATGATAGACAGCTTACACAGAATAATTTTTGAAAATATTAAATAAATAAAATAATAATTAAAAAATAAATATTTCAAAATCATGGGACCAGGCTATAGGATAGGTCATTTAAAACTTTAAATTAGAATCGGCTATACAAAAGTACTGATAACTTTTTCAAAGTTCTGGGTTTATTGGAAAGGTTGAACTTTGTTATTTAATAATGGAACACAATATCATTCATATGACTACCACGACTGTCTCGGCAGTACCTAATCCGATCAACCCATTTTTTTAGTGCAGCCAAAAAGAAACAGTTACTATTTGTGGATGCCTTTGCTTCTCAATAGTCACATGTGGGTTCTCTGAGCCCCATATGCGGCAATTTTGCTTATTGACATAGCCACCGGGATGAAAATGAGCTTCATGAAGGCTGAACTGAAGGCCGATCTCTTCTCGAAAATTTCCCACGTAAACTTCTTACAGGTAGCATTAAAGACTTACTACTTTGGAAGTAAGTTTTAAATATTTCCCAATTTTTTCGAGCGTAAAAATACAAAATAGTTATTTTTTAATTGATCTGGTTGACTTTGGTATTGAGACATGACACACTTACAAAGGTAGTGTCTCTCGAACAGCTGATTGAATTTTTTTCATTTCAATATTTTGATTGTCAAATGTATAGTTGCAGGTTCATGTGAAGAGTTGGGGGTTCCACCTCAGAGAGGTTTCGAATAAATATTTTTACAATATTACTAGACTTATAGCTATAAAATTAAGAATTTGTAAATACATTTCAAATAATTTGTCTGAAATGTAGTTTTAAACCTATTCTTTTTGTAAGATTAGTTAAAAACCATCCCCCAGGTCAAAATCCTACGCACGGCCCTGATTATATGAATGTGCACTGAAAATCAAAATGCTAAAACAACAATGGACATGCTGGACAATTGCTTCTACCTCCATTATTGTGTCATGGTATTGAGACTGTATAACTGTAATAAAGACACTGTGGCATTGTCTTTATTGAAATGAAATTTTCATTATATAAATGTTGAATCACCTTGTTCACAGCACAAATAGCACATATCACAACCCCCAATAATTTCAACTGTTATACAGCTATATATAACAGTTTAACTCCATCGCCGGCAAAATGATGTAGAGAAATGAGAGAACGGCTTGGTTTAATACTATTTAACTATATTTGTTTACATTAAACGTGTATATTGTTTGCTTTGGAGATAAGTTGGAGAAGTCTAAAATCAATTTACTTATTACGCTCAAATAATTTGGAAAATGTTCAAACTAAAAGCGCTAAATTAGATATTAACAATTGTTGTTTGTTTAATTGGGATTTAGGGCAGATTATCCAACTGCCTTTTCATGTCTGAAAATCCCCAGCCAACATATATAAATGGACTTATTCTTCTATCTGTAACAGTTATAAAGATAAGCATGTAAGGAAAGTCTAAAGTCGGACGGGCCTACATATGGTTTTGGATTTATACAGACTATATATGAAGTGTGCTCTGCACTAAGAGTTTATCATTAATCTAATGCGACAAAACAAAAATCTGTTGCAATACATAACGTCCAAATATGCATAGTTGCTACTTCAAGATAGGAGCCAATGCACCGATTAGTTCTTCTTTCACGCAGGTGTGCTAGAAGAAATATAATGAGATCTGGATTGTGGAGCGGACTTTATGCACATATGGGAATTTACATTGTTGTCTTCCCATTCGAAGTACAACGCATCAAATTTGACTAATTTGATAATAGGGCATATCGAAGGGGGCTATATCAAAATATGCACCGATGTGATCCCCTCTAATTTACAGGTGGCATATATAGTCATCGTGCACTTAGGATCCGATGTAGTATGTGTATCTTAGACCGGAAAATTTGGAGAGACATTTTTATGGGAAAGTTTTTCAAAAAAAAAACACATAAAATTCAGAAAAATGCATGAAATCTTTATTTGAATCGATGGTACGGTCCATATAATTTAATGTTTGAAGATTATTTCAAGCAAATGTTAACCGTGACTGCGCCTCAAATGGTCCATCCGCTTAGTCCGATTTTGACATACTCTTTCCAACATTTCGGTCGGTATCTCACGAATAAATGCTTCAATATTGTCCTCCAATGCGTCAATTGAAGCGGGCTTGTCTGTATAGACATGATCTTTAACATAGCCCCCAAAAAAAATAGGCTAAAGGTGTTAAATCGCACGATCTAGGCGGCCAATTGACCGGCCCCGAACGTGAAATAAAATGTTCACCAAACTCTCCTCTCAATAAGTCCATTGTTGCGCGTGCTGTGTGACATGTGGCACCGTCTTGTTGAAAGCACATGTCATGCAAGTCAAGCTCTTGCGTTTTGGGCAAAAAAAGTTGGATATCATCTCACGGTAGCGCTTACCATTCACAGTTACGTTACGATTAGCATCATCTTTGAAGAAGTACGGTCCAATGTGACTTTTTCTGGATGCATTGGTAGCTCTTGCAATGCTTCTGGCTGATATTCACTCCAAAATCGACAATTCTGCCTATTTACGTACCCATTGAGCCAAAAATGAGCTTCGTCGCTGAACAGAAGAAGCACGCGATGAACTTTCTTAACAGAGCACGCATTTTGATAATAAAGTTCAATAATTTGCTAGCGTTGTTCGTTTGTAAGCCGATTCATGGTTAAATTATAGACCAAAGTGAAGATGTTTGACAGTGAAACAAAACACGAAACGTGCGTCAGCTGTTTAAACCAGCAAATGAAGCAAGGACCACAGCCGTTTGCCAGTTTTATTCCCTTTTTCATTTTGGAAAAAATTCTCTTACAGCCGCTTGATTGGTACCAATTTTATCCCATTTTGATCCTAAAGGAACACATGTCAAAATATATCTATATTTTTCTTGTCTACGCAGTCAATGTGTACATTACACATTGAATTTCAATATTGTAACTGCAATCGTCTCGTTGGTATCATGTTTATCCCCTTTCGCCCCATTTCACGGCTAAAAGTACAAATTTCGAAAAATGACTTAATGTTTCGCGCCTATACAGTCAGATGAATGTATACACCTTTTTTATTATTTCAACTTCAGCGGTTTGGTTGGTACTATCTTTTAAAACTTTTATTTACTTATTGGTGCTTTCATGCTACAACAGAAATGTATGCAACAAATTTCAACTGTAAAGCAAACATTTTCAAAAAATAATCTAAATATTATGGGGTATTTTCAGTCCTTGTTAGGGAATTTTTTCCCTCTGGGCCGATTTCGCGCACTTTCAATCCCAACTGACCTACAACCATAAGCCATATTTATGGAAAATTTGAACTTCTTTCATTCGGAAGCTACATCAGACAGACAGACAGACAGACAGACGGACATAGCTCGATCGTGTAGGAATTTAACCACAACCCAGAATATATTCACTTTATGGAGTCTTCGATGAATAGTTCAAGGTTTTTATACCACCATACTAAAATGGAGCGTATAAAAGCAGAATTTAATAAATATAGTGTGTTGAATTGTTTGTAAAATCTGAAAATGACGATACTTTATACAATCTTTGATCGGTACCAAATTGGAAGACAATCTAACCATACCCGACCTTATGTTAGAAGCATGCTGAAATCTAAACGAGACGAACTAGGAAGTCAATGAGATAGCGGAATGAGAAAGCGGACACCTTTGCACTAAGAAGGTATAGATCAATTTTGAATTCATTCTGGACCATGAGATGGCGATCTTATACTTCCTTTCCGCTATGGGTTTGAATTGTCTTTGATAGAGCACAACCTGATCATCAGTGGTCCGCGATTCAGATATGTCCATCACACAACAAGTCGCAATTGTCGACCGCTCGTAATAAAATTCGTTTCGTTCGTTTTTAAATATGAAAAACTTTTCAGATTTATAAAAATTTCCATTTAAATTCCGAATTTTTTTTCCAAATTATAAGCCACAAATTTCATGTTATTTTGGTCAAATCAAATCATTGATTTAACCAAGAAAGGTTACAGATTGATTTCTGAGATATGTTTCCAGAGATATGTAATTACACCGTAGGACATTTAAAATGTCGTTACTTTGAATCGGATTATATACGTCTGAAACTACAGGCAACATTAAGTTAATTAACGTTCTCATTTCCTCATTCTATTGCCCATTAAAAGGACCACAAATTATCAAAATATACCATTTTTCGAGAAATTATTTTAAATACGTTTTTGAATCAAACAATACCGATATAAATGCCAAATAAAAGAGGAATATGTCTGTTAAAAAATACTTCAATTTTTTTTGCTTCGATCTGTATTAGTTTAGCAATAACAACAATTTCAAGTTTTCTCACTTAGTTTATTTAAATTTTCCATATTTTACTTTTTAAGGTAGAACATTTGAAATTGTGGTTAATGCTAACTAATACAGATAGAAGCATGAAATTCTAAATATTTTTAAAAAATAGATATTCTCCTTTTTTAATTTGCCACTTATATCGGTAACTTTGAAAGTTTGTTGTAGTGTTTTTAATGGCCAATTGTATGAGGAAATAAAGATGTGAAAACACCAATTAGCTCCATTTGGCCTATAGTTTCGAACGTACCTCATGCGGTTCAAGTGTAACAAATTTTTTAAAACTGTCGTATGTTCCTCGGTTTTGAAAATGTACTTGGTTTGAGGCAATATTCTTCCTAACATTGAGCAAAAATTAACTTGGTTTGAACAAAAATGTACTGAAATGTTCCTCAGGTTAAATAAACATTAACTTGAGATGAGTTCTCTAAAGCTTAAATTCAATTGCAATTATTTATTTATTTTCCCTACGATTTCAGTATAACATTAACTACGTTTAAGGAATCAATTACTGAATTAAGTTAAATAGAAGTAGAGTGCTGGTTTAGAGCTATACGAAATTCGATTTCCCTAAATTTAAGTCTCTCCGTATATTAATTAATAGTACAAATACTAAGGTACCTTCGCCGAAAATTGGAATTTTAGTACAAATTTAAAAAAAAATATTCATAATTTTTAATGTATCTCTTTCGTATTTAGAATGCCAACATACATCAGAAAATGTTATACACAGCCATTGTCAAAATTTTTGTTGCCTAGTGTTATTGGAATTAAATATAACAAATTAAGAACACTACTTTAAAATTTCAAAAAAAATGGATTAATGTAATCAAGCACTAAGAACACTACTTTAAAATTTCAAAAAAAATGGATTAATGTATTCAAAATAAAAGAAAACAAGTAAGGAAAGGCTAAAGTCGGGCGGGGCCGACTATATAATACCCTACACCACTACCTGCGTATGTACCTCGCTTTGATTACTAAAGCCAGGTATTTCATGGGAGCAATTTTATGTAGTTCATATAAATCATACAGTATTATACTATATATTCATATTTAGTCAATTGATCCAATTTTCCACCAGATATTCCGATAGATAACAGATATGCAAAAATTGATCAAGACCAATGATAAATACAAATTATACTACGGTAATAGGATGAATCGGGCGGACATTTTAAGGGGGCCTATAACAACACTTGAGGCCTGTGCCAAAACATGTGCCTATATATTTTTCATTCACGGGAGGTATTCCTAGTTGAAACATATAATGATCTGCAAAATTTGATGAAGATCCGATGTAAGATGTAGTTTCTATAGCTGTAATAGAGCTATAACCCCATTTGGGTTATACCAAAGTATGGACATATGAGCATCTCCCCAAGAAGTATGTATATGATACACCCCACTTTCTTTCTAAATTTATGTGTTTGACAATAAATCGGAAATGACATTTGTATGGGGGTATATTGAAAAATTGAACGATGTGACCCGCTTTCACCATGTGTGTTTATTGGTGAAATGTAATATGTAAAGTTTGGCCAAAATCGGTTGAAGATTCGGGATCTAAATCTGAACCGATCTTACCCACTTTCACCATAGGTGCTCTTAGTTGGATTATAAGATGTTGTGCCAATTTTAAAGAAAATCGGGAACAATATGCGGTTTCTAAAGCGGAAAAAGTGAGCGGGAGCGACATTTGTATGGGGGCTATATCTAAATCTGAACCGATTTCCTCCAAATTCAATACCGATCGTCCTTGGCCAAAAAAAGTAACTTCTGCCAAATTTCATGATAATCGGACTGCAATTGCGACCTGTAGAACAAGCTTATTTGGACAGCAGACGGACGGACGGACAGACAGACATTGGTAAATCGATTCAGCCTAAATCGATTGGTAAATCGATTCTAAACCGATCCGTATACTTAAAGGTGGGTCTAGCTCGATTATTTATTTATTTATTTTTTTTTTTTTCACTGAACCAACACTCAGGGGATGTCCCCTATAAATGCAATGCATTGCGTTGGTAGAAGGAAGATAAGGTATTGGAAGGAGGAAAGAGGGAGTAGTGTCTGTTGACATCTGTGTTGAATCTCTGAATGTCGTAATTGGAGGGATAGATATTTGCCGGAAGTCGATTCCACATACGTACAGTACGGGCGAAGAACGAATTTATTCTGTAATGTGTAGTGCGGCCGGTTGTCCAATCGACAACAAATGGGTGAGCGTTCCTGGAGAGTCGCGTATCTCTACCGAACGTTCTCACGGGCGGTATAAGATCACGAATTTCCGAAGAACAAACACCATGAAAGTATAGATAGAACAATGACACACAACCAACATTACGACAGTGTTCAAGGGAGACAATAGAATTGGATATCCTACCGTCACCTATCAACACCATCGCCCTCCTCTGGACACGGTCAAGTAGCTCCAGTGATGAAGCTGGAGCTCCCGACCATATATGGGAGTTGTATTCCATCTTTGGTCTGATGTAGGTAGTGTAGATATTGAGAAGATCAGAGGGTGTGAAATATTTCTTACATCTTTTTAAAAAGCCTAAACATTTGAAGGCATCTTTCGACACATCAAATACATGTTTTGTCCAACGAACATCACGTTGTATTTTCATGCCGAGAACATCGAGAGCATCTGATTGCTCAATATATACACCGTTCATTAAAATCGAGGACACCGTTGGATCAGTGAATCGCTTGTGAGACAACAAGGAGCACTGGGTCTTACGTGCATTAAAATCTACTCTATTCTCTCAGAAATGGCCATCAAATCCTGGCTAAGTGACTTATCCATCAATCGCCTTTTATCCTCAATTTCTTGACGACTTGGTCTATGATGAGTATGAATGGCAGATGTTGCTGTCATCCGCGAATGAGTATATTGGATTCACAGTCCGATCCAGAGGTCGTCGATGAAAATAAGAAAGATGGAAGGGGGAAAGGACAGAGCCCTGTGGTACTCCTGCGGTTAACCTATGCTCGTCGGATGAGAACCCATCGACAACAACACGTATAGTGCGATCTCTGAGAAAGCTCGATATAAATCGAGAGAAGTCACTACCAACACCAAAAGCGGTGGTACAAACATTTGGCGGAAAACTAACTTATAATACCCTAGACCACGAAGTTGTGTAGGGTATAAAAATTGCAACAACTTTAAATATTCTAACCCGGCTATAATACACCACTTCAACATTTAATTAAAATTACATTGAAAACAAGGTAGAAAACATTAAAATCGGTCAAGTATTTCAGGAGTAATAGGCGATTGAATGAATATACTTTTTTTAAATAGTATTTTTTCGCATTTAAATTGGTCATAATTCGTGAAAATGTTTTTCCAAAAATACGTATACAACATTTTTATGAAGAATACAAACTTTCAAAACAATCGCAGCTATCGTGGTCAAAAACTGTACCGCTTGACATGGAATGACTCATATAGTCTTTAGTTTAATAGCAGTATAGATTTGCTTGTTTTAATATCAAATTTTATGGATATGTAAAAAACATTAATATTTATTTACAATAACTACAAAAATTAAACTAATTATCATAGAATGATGAATTTTGGATGGATAGTAGATCCTAAGGTCCATAAAATATATTTTTCCGAAAATTTCTGTCGTATGTCTTAATGGATAATGAGAGATTCAAATTTAAAAGATTTTTCTTTCTTCGACTTCATAAAACCACAGAAAATATTACCCCAATATTATTTACATTATCCAAAGTGACCTCATTCGTTTGCTACCAATACATGTGTAACAATGAGAGTTAGGATTTTTCATTTTTTCAGACAGTGGTTCACCACCATTTTGCAAATATATATCCACACAAATTGGTGTGAAATGTTTGTCGCTAAAACTGAAAGTCGACCTTCCAACTCAGCTCCGGTAATAATAAAATCACTTTGGCTTATGGCAAAAATAAATATACGGTCTGGGCGTTAACAACCATACAAGTTAATAGGCTTAAAGAACGCCTACTCTGAACACAAACGACTACAACAACATCGTCATGCTCACCACAGCATAAAAGCTGTCAATCACATCAAACCGTTGAACATAATCGTTTTTCTCCTATTCATACATACATACATATATATCCACTCATACACCATGACAAATTGCTGATTAAACGTGAACATAATTGTTTCAAAACGTCAACTACTGTGGTTACCAGACAATCCCTTAACACGAAACACTTGAATACGTTAAACTTGACAGCAGCAACAACAACAAAAGACAGAAATCAATAAACCACAGCTTACGACGACTTACCCAAGCGACAGCCAGGTCTGGGTGAAGGGAAGCCACGGACGAAATCAATACACTTAACATTGAACAGACGATAGAAGTAATCGTCATCGGGCACTCGGATTTCATTACAATAGGGATGCTTCAAATGTAACGGGCGCTTGCAGCATTCTTCGGGATCGTTGCGGTTGATGGGGTCTACAAGAGAATTTAATTAATTTTTTTTGAGCTCAAACGAATGGGCTGAAAACTCACCCAAAGGTGTGCCAGTTAAGGTGAAGTCGTGATCCATAAATTGACCCCAGGCAATGACCATAACAGTGCCGGCATGATCATGATAACCATCATCGGGATGCATTGTGCGAGATACCACACGGGAGAAGGGCAGCTCATGACCAGTTACTGAAATACGTGGTGCATTAATGCCATCAGCATAGAGGGGTCCAATCAAACGTTGGAACGGCGACATGGCAGCGCCCCATGTGGGATGTTCGATGTTGTTGCACAGACCATCGAAACGTCTATATTTGCCGGGACGGCATTCAACGCCGGAAAAGAAGGGCGGGCAGACTTCGCGTATCAACGTCTTGGAGGTGTCAATGGTGGGCAGACCCTTTTCAATTTCTTCATAAGACAGACCATATCTGAAAAAGAAAGAAAAGAAAATCAGATAAATAAAATATACTATGCAATGTATAAACAAAAGTATATAAAATAAATTGAAAGATTATATTAAAAAACAATTCTTTTAATTCAGAATACATATAAATGAGTGCCAGCATGATGATCTCAGTATGATGATGATGAAATCAAATGGCGCAGTGATTTAATTTTTTATACGGTAATTGTTGGTACGATTTAAATAATAATTTAGCTGTGCTGTATTTAAGACAATGTCTTGTTAAAAGTTTCAAATTTGCAGTCCCTCATATGTGTGAAATTTTGTGTGAGTTCATATTTATTCTCATTAATATTACACCGTGATACAATTTTACATTTTTTCATTGGACCTGAACCATATACATAGGAAACTAGAGATAGTATGTTGCAAAGCTGTGTACTCAGTTTACCATCGTTTCTCCTTTCTAAAGGACTTTTAATTTCCAAATGATATAGATGCTTTATTAATTTATTTTCGTACTTTTGATAGCCATACAAAGACTATATGGATATCTAAGGGAAAAGAAGAATATTTGTTTAAAATACTTAAAATTTTCCTCCTTAAATAGTTAAATTGTTTTTTAACTACACACAGTTAGCTGGGCTATGTCTTTTAAACAAAGTTTTATAAATATCAGGATGAAAATTGGTACATAAGAGTGACCTAACAAACATTAATGGTTTATATAATCGTTCTCGATCATGGCGTAGTGTAATTTTATATTATTGATTGAAGTGTGAAATCCATATTCTTAATTAATACTTGATTAACACTTAATTAAAGGATTTCGTGTACAGAGTTACAAGCCGAACCATAATTATCGGCGGCGGCGGCGCTGTTCAAAATGGGTCGGCGGCTGTCGGCTGATTTGCCGGCTTGTTCTGTCATTCGATTACCTCTATTTATTTGACAATTTTGGGAAAATGGAAGAAACAATTTGTATTGGTTTTTGATACCTTTTCTTTTATTTTTGTCAACTAATTCAATATTCATTAATATTAGCCAATATTAACAAATTCTCCCATAATTTCATATGATTATCCCATACATTTTTTTGGGAGTGGGAATTCATTCCCAAAATTTATAATATGGATGAATTTAATAAATATTTTTGCTATTACAGCTTTTCATGTGAGGCATATTTGATCAGAATATCATAATCCTTCCAAATAATGACACACTAAAGAAGCACAATAGAGAAGCTGTTGTTTTTTGTTATTTATAGGAACACATGCGATTTTCAAATCAAAATACAATCATTCAACTTTCTATAGACGTCATCATATAGTGGGATACTAAATTCAAAGAAAGATCTATATATTTCACAGTAGAAGGTTGTCTAAGTCGACATTTATATTTTGTTTTGTAATTTCAAGTGGGTTGTCTATTTTGATAGTAAGATTTGACTGAGTTATAACTCCGTCAAATCTCGGCGGCATGGTTGAAGTCAATATGAGTCGATGGAATCGGCGGCGTGGTTCAAATCGATTTGAGCCGGCTTGAAATCGGCGGCGGCGTGGTTCGAGCAGAAACATGCGGCGGCGGCTTGTCGGCTTAAAATCTGCTCGTGTAATGAACATTGCTTATCTTTAATCTACAGAAAATCATTTGTATATATCGTCCACTTAATTCTAAAAAGGCGTAATAGATTTTTTTTCGAAATCGCGTTTTTACACATTCCAATAGAAATCTGAAATAGATACGTGATATCGAAAAATTGCATGTTACGCACCTTTTGAAAATAAAAATAAAATAACGATATGTTTATATCTATGTTTAACGCTACAAATAACCACGTCCACTTATGTTTACCGCTTCAAATAAAGTGTGATGTTTCAGTGGTGAAATATTAAAAAAAATATTTTAGGGAGAACTAGTCATATCTTTTGTCGTTTGATAGATATAGAGAAAATGTTTTTTGCATGTTTTTGATGAATTAATTGCTAGTTCTTATCGAATAAATAAAAATTAAAAAAAAATATTTTGGAAAATCGTTTAAAAAATAACCTTTTTTTATTTTATTTTTTCTCTCAGCAAATATCTTTCTACATCTGTATTCGAAATACTCTGTAAATTTCAGAGTAGGCTTTTTAGTAGTTGTATGGTTGTCGCTAATGAGGAATTCCATGTAATTATCATTTTGACAATTTTGCACTGAAATTCTGGCTGATTTTACAAAAAAAGATCGTAAAAATAGAACCCATCATTTCACCACTTCGAAACTAGAAATACTTCTAAGAACACTACTTTAAACTTTAAAAAATGGATGAATGGAATCATTTCGTAAATAAAAATAAAAGAAATAAAATTGTAAAAACTTTAAAAAGCCTAACACGACTATACCATAACTCCTTAATATTTTAGAAGTAATTTAAATTATCTTCAAAACAAGGTCAAGTGTCAAGTGTTTAATACGTTACAGGCAATTGAATAAACATAAATTGGTCATAACTCGTGAAAAAAATATTCTATTTTTTTCCAAAAATACATATACAATATGTTTTTGAGATTTTTTCAACGAATTTCTTCAAATTGAGCATAACACGTTATACTTGAACTGGAAGCATCTATTATGAGTCACTTCATTCCATGTTTTTATATAGCCCCGTTACAAATATTCTTTTCAATTTGACAAATTGGGTCTGGTCATATTACCCTATGATTAGGAAACATACAAAAATCCAGTTTTCATTTTTTACCGAATTGAATTGTATTCTGGGCCGATTATATGATACACTCCACTTGTATCATATAATCGGGCCCGTCCGACTTTAACCTTTTCTTACTTGTTTTTATTTAGGTTTGGTTGATTTGTGTGGGAGGTACCAGAAGGGGCATGGCCCGCCATATTTTGTGCGCTTTAAGTGCTTATATAAACTTTATTAAATCCCAAAGCATAGCTGATTCCAAATATCCACATGGAAGTTACATTGCTTTTAATTTAACATAGGAATATGGGCCATTTGTGTGTGAAGTACCGCGTGATTAGCCGATTAGTTGGTACTATTTTTATCCCTTTATTCCATTTTGACCCTAAAATCGCGTCTACAGAATCAGAGCAACGTATAAACCGAATTTCTAGATTCTACTGCAGCCTTTGGGTGGGTACAATTTTTACCACGTTTCACTTCGTTTCCCTCCTAAAGTGCGAATTTCGAAAAAATCCTTTATGTTGCGACTCTACACAATCAGCCGTTTGGTTGGTACCATTTGTATCCAATTTTACACCTCAAAAGTACGCATTTCTAAAAATCCCTTTATTTGATGTGTCTACGGAATTAGAGGGATGTACACTCCATATTTCATGTTTCCTGTGTTGTCCTTTGATTTGTACCATTTCTATCCCTTTTTCCCCTACTTCACCAAGTAGACGTGTTCATTCTGAAAAAATCTTGTTTTGTTGTTTGTTATTAAAGACCAGAGGCGTCCGATTTTACTCATTTGAAGATAGATGGACGGACGTGGATATATTTTACCACAACACAGAATATGTTTATTTTTATTGGGTCTCTGATGATTGCAAACGAAAGAGAATTTCAAAATATAAAATTTCCTGGTATCTCACAACAAAAGATAACCATTCCCGTTTTATACATTAACTCGCTAGACATCATGAAATTCCCTCAATATTATATCCTATGGCAGAATGCAACCATCATCGCAATATTTGTCCTTCCTCTCATTTTCCAAGTCAATTATAAGACATCTTAGTTTTTCTCTTTATATTGGGCATGTTAACATTAAGTTTTTCTTTTTTTTTCATTTGACAAATTGACAGTGTTTAGTTGTCTGGCTTTTAAAACAAGTCCAATTGTCGCCAAATGCCTAGTTGCAGCAACAGCATAAAAAACACATCAAATAGTTTCCTTTTTCTCAAGACTACCCCAAATGACCGTTTCCAGCAAGCGGTGATAATTGCATATTTTCGTCTAAAGCTGGTACCAAATGGCTAACGTCTTACATCTTACAGAAATATTTGCTTTTTATTCAGAAAAAATGTTGCAATATTTGTTTTTTTTTTCTTTTTCGTTTTCTTGTTTCAAACAAATAAACGATTTGTAGAGCAAATGCTGCAAAAATGCACCGAAAACGCAGCATGGAAGTGATTTTTTGTTCGTTTGTTTGCTTTGCTTTGGATACAAATTAAACGCATAATTTACTTAAATGGCCGGCCAAAGTTATTACAAAAATAAAAATTAAAGCCAAATTGTCTAAGAAATGCCTGCTGCCACACAGAAAACAAAGACTAATTGCGAATGCATAGCAAATAAAGTCCGACTTATTCAGACAAATGGAAAAGGAAAAACTAAACAAGTTTAGTGGGGCCAAGCGATGAAAACAAAAAACCTAATGAGGTTGATTTGAAGCCGTAGTCCGTCCAAAAGGTGATTTTCAATTTTGGCTTTACAAAAAAAAATAAAAAATTATGTACATTTAATAGCTAATTGGTTAAATATTTGTATGCAACATTTTGAAAATGTATTTGGTCATTTGGATATATATTTTTTCTACTCCCAGCTAAGCTCATATGAGTAATTGAGTTTATATGATGTTGTGAAGGTTCTGTGACTGCAATTTCCGTGGAAAATTATTTCAAATTTGTATGTGGTAATTTAAGTATTTATATTTTTGATGACAGATACTGGAATCAAATGTAGGGCCGAAACCTGGCGACTATGACCCAAAAGAAAACGAGATAGATCGATCGATATATACATATACATAACGACTGACTAACTGCCAGCGCCCATACTTCATTTAATTTGAAGACGTGTTCCCCGCTGTCGTACGACTTCTCAAAATTCCTACTTTTAGGGGTCAAATGGGGCAGGAAAAGGATAAACATGGGAACTTTGTCTTAATCAAACGGCAGTGCTAGAAACATGATAGACACACCATACGATTTAAGGGGAAATGTTTACCTTTAAGGAAAAAAACGGAGCAAAAAAGGGATGAAAATTGTGCCAACCAAAGTAAAGCAGCTACAGTCGGTGTAGACGCGCTATATAAATGGATTTTTCGAATTTTTTACATTTAAGGGAAGAAATGGGTCAAAACGGGGATGAAAATGGTACTAACCAAAGTATAGCAGATAGAATCGTGAAATTTGGTATGAACATTACCCCAACCAAATAGATGCACAACATAAATAGATTTTATGAAATTTTGTACGTTAGAGGGGAGCGGGTCAAAAAGGGGATAAAAATGATACCTTGTGGAATAATGAAGTCTGTGTGTACATTCCTCTAACCACTTAGAATTTTCGAAATTTTTTTACTTTTAGGAGACAAACGGGTCAAAGGTTGATGCGCCTCATAAATGGATTTTTCGAAATTTGTACTATTAAGGGATAAACAGGACAAAAAGAGTTAAAAACGAGACCAACTAACAACACGGGAAATTCCGTTTGTACACTTTTCCAAACACATAGACGCGTAATATAAATGCATTTTTCGAATTTGTACTTTTAAGGGAAAAGGGACAAAAGGGGATGGAAATGGTACCAATCAAAGTATTGCAAATAGAATCGTGAAATTCCGTGATCACATTCCTCATACCAAGTATTCGCACATCGTAAATGGATTTTTCAAAATTTGCACTTTTGTGAAGAGAACGGGGCGAAAATAGTACCAATCAAATAATTGCAGCTAAATTCCGTGTGTATATCCTTCGAATAACGTAGACGCTCGACATAAATAGATTTTTCGAAATTTGTACTTTAAAGGGTTGATCGGGACAAAAAGGGATAAAAATGGTACCAACTAAAGTATTGCATTTAGAATCGTGAAATTAAACATGTAAATTACTCTTACTCACGTAGGCGCGCATCACAAACGGGTTTTTAAAGGAAAAACAGGGCAAAAAGGAATAAAAATGGTACCAAACAAAGTACACATTTTTCTAAACACGTAGATGCGCAACATAAATGAATTTCTCGAAATTTGAACTTAAAGGGTGAGCGTAACAAAAAGGAATACAATTGGTACCACTCTAAGTTTTGCAGTTAGAACCGTGAAATTCAGTTTGTACAATTCTCTGGCAAAGTAGACTTTTATGGAAAAAACGGAACAGTAAGGGATGAAAATGGTACCAACCAAGCAACACTGTTAGAGTCGTAAAGTTTTGTGTGTACATTTTTCTAAACACATCGGCGCACAATATAAATGTATTTTTCGAAATTGTACTTTCAAGGGAAAACGGGACAAAAGGGGATAAACATTGTACCAAACAAAGTATTGCAGATAGAATTGTGTATTTTTCCCTCTAACAACCTACATGAGCAATATGATGGAATTTTTCCAACTTACGCATTTTAAGAGGGAAGCGGGACAAAAAAGGGGATAAACATGGTACCAACCGAAGTATTGCAGCTACAATCGTAAAATTTGGTGTGTACATTAATCTGACTGCGTACGTTTACTACATGACAACATTTTTCAAAAGCGGATAAAGCTAAAGATGGATAAAAATGGTACCAATTTAAGTATTGCAGGTGGAATCGCAAAGTTGTGCCAATCAGACTGTTGCAAACGGAATCGTAAAATTCGTAAAAACAAAATCGTTTATCGCTGCAATAGCTAGCTACAATGGCTACACCCCGGCTCAATCCCTGGACCCAAAATTAAAATTACTTTGTATTGTAATTAAAAAAACGTTTAAAGTGAGACACAATACTACAATACTACTATTCTTGTTGGCCCCAATTTCGACAATTTCTATAACATTTTTAGGCCGCACAGTGTGTTATCATCAGCAAAAACTCCCAAATTTCATGCGCCCAATTCTCGACTTTACTGATTGAATTTTGCAAAGAACATTGAACATATTCTAAAAGTTTTTGCCAATATCACAGCTAAATTTAGCTGCGAATGCATTTAAAGTTCACAAATGCTAAAATAGTTGAACATTTCATCATAATAGATGTTATATTATTAGGATGTATTTCGGAAAGAATGCATCTTGTATTTGAATTTCGTTTTATTCATAGCGTTGGAGGTGTTCTTTTGCATTTAAAAACCTTTGATTACCTGAATGTTTTATTTATTTAGTATTGTTAATTTTCTACAGTACAAAACTATATTCGCGAGGCCGAACGATGCCTCGACTTTTATAAATATTGTTAAACTATTTTCATATTTATTCATTTTAGAAGGAATATTCTGCTTATGGCTGCAAATATCGATTTTATTACTGAAATGGTAAAACCTTCTAAGCCAAAAATGAAGCAATACTTTCTCTGTTAATGTATTTTGGAAAATTTAATTAAAGCATACTTTAGGGATTTGTGGTTTCATGACATGCAAACACATGTAAATATTGAGCCGATGCATTAATCTTATGTTATTTAATGTCATCGATTTAAAAAAATAAAATAACTTTTATCAAAAATTTCGAAATTCGTAAAAAACAAAAATTTGGTCTTTGTGCGTGAAACTGACAATTTTCAATAAATTGTGGACTCAAATGAAATCAATGGTAATGATTTGTATTAACATATATATTAAAATAATAAATTTATTACGTTTTTTCAATTTATGTTACATGGGAGGTAGGCGTGGTTGTGGGCGGATTTAAAAAAACTTGTTTTCTATTTAATTTGACGATAAAAGGGATCCGTGCGGAATTTCAAAGTTCATTCTAATTTTCATTCTTGTATGAAAATATTCCACTGTGGACCGTCAACATCAACAACTTCAAATAGTTGGAATATTCTGGCGCTCCATTTTATTACTTTCAATTTAAATCATATCAGTCTTAAATACCAAAAAATAATCAAGAAGATTATCAGGGGACAATTTTAAACGAAAATATATTTTTCCGATCTACCATCGTCAAACCTGACGATATCATGAATAATTTTATCCAATGTTTATATTTTCGTAGTACGAATAGCAACAAAGAATATAACAACAAATGTTCTAGTTTTGCGACATGTGTTTTTAACTCTACTCATAATATATTTCTACGAGTCAAATTTTCTGGTATAAAACCACACGCATTTCTGGTAATTGTTATAGTCCTCGGTTTTGAAGTACTCATTTGATATATCAATTAAGAATTATTCTTCGAAATGCGTTTCCAACTAATTTGTATTACAGTGATGGCCTTATTGTGGGCCTTTGTAAGTGGTAATTGTGAAATTGTTTGTCCACGAATGTTTCAGCCAGTTTGTGGCCAATTGGAGGATAATACTTTTCAAACATTTAGCAGTCCGTGTATGATGAAATATCTCTTGTGTGAAAGCAAAAGAAGTAAGTAATTTATTTATGTAATTTATATTACATAAATAATACAATAATAATAATTTCTCTCATAGATGTTGTAAAAGTAAATAATGGTCCCTGCATGCAGTAATTTAAGAAGGCGATTCTAATGAAATTTATAGATAAACTATTTATTTTAATTAATTCTTAAAATATACTATAATGTAATAACTCTATAATAAATAACAAAAAACTGCATATGTGCCAGTTAAATTGATAGTGGTCTAAGTCAAATATCCAAACAAAAAATTGGGATTTGCCAATTTTTCTCTTTACTTTGATCAGATCTCCAATTTAAGAAATTTTGTTTATGACATTTATAAAAAATGTACCCTTACAATGGCATTTCTAATTTCATGCGCACCAAAATTAAGTGTTAGTTTGACAGTGGTCTAAGTCAACAATGTAAACAAACATGTTTATACCCTCCACCTCCAGGATGGGGGTATACTAACTTTGTCATTCCGTTTGTAACACCTTGAAATATCGACCTGAGACCCTATAAAGTATATATATTCTTAATTGTCATAAAATTCTAAGACCATCTAGCCATGTCCGTCCGTCCGTCGGTCTGTCCGTCTGTTGAAAGCACGCTAGCATCTAAACCAAAGGAGCTAGAACGTTCAAATTTTCCAAATGTCTTATAGTCGTAGATCGGTTGGGATTGAAATGGGGCGAAATCGGCCCAAAGGGAAAAATTTTTCCCTCACAAGGACTAAAAATACCCATAATATACCCTAATATTTTAGCGTATATAGAAAAAACGTGCACCATAAAGTGATTCTTATTTGTAGAGGGTGAAATGGGGCAAAAAAGGGATAAAAATGGTACATATTAAACGACAACAGCTAGAAACACGAAATTCAGTGTGTACATTCCTCTAATTGAGTAGATACATAATATAAAAGTATTTTTTCCAAATTCGTACTTTTAAGGGGTAAAATAGGAATAGAGGGATAAAAATGTTACCAACCAAACGGCTGTACCTAGAATAATGAAATTCGGTGTATACATTCCTCTGATTGCATAGATAAGTAAAATACACGGATTTTTCAAAATTCGTACTCTTTGGGTTTAAAATGAAAAAAGGGGATAAAAATAGTACCAATCTAATGACCTCAGCTAGAGTCATGAAATTCGGAGTATACATTCCTCTGAGTGTGTAGACACGGAAAATAAACTGTTTTTTCGAAATTCGTACTTTTTGGGGTTAAAATGAAAAGAGGGGATACAAATAGTACCAATCAAATGACCGCAGCTAGAGTCATGAAATTCGGAGTATACATTCCTCTGACTGCGTAGACACGGAAAATAGACGAATTTTTCGAAATTAGTACTTTCAAGGGATACAATGGTACAGAGGGATAAAAATAGTACCAACTAAACGACATTTTCCACATTTTTTTTAAATATTCTACTAGTAAAAGGACAATTTTGGTGTGAATAAAATTATAAATATCATTTTAACGGTACATTTTTATAAGCCTTAAAAATCCTAAAAAAAAGTCTTAGAAATCTGATAATTTTTTTACTTAGACCTCATACGTTAAAGCGCAGCTCGGTTTAGTTTTACAACTGATGTGGCCAAAACACCTTTTTATCGGCATACATATTATTCTTATGTGCGTCGTAGCAAAGATTTTTTGCAATTTGACACTGAACTCAACCAAAAGTACAGCTTTATCAATTAAAGTTTATAATTATTTTCATACGTTTGTCATAAACAAAACGGGCAGAGCTAGTATTTGCCGGAAATTATTATAATGTTTTTCGCGTAGTGAATTTCGCAGTTGTACAAACAAACAGATATTAAGAATATTTCATAGAATAATATTTGTATGTTTTTGTACGAATTGTTTTCTTAAGATTCGAAAATGCTATCAGCTAGAATTAGGTTAAGGTCACGAGAGTAAAAGCGAAACGTTGAAAATTTTAAAATGTTTTGTCATTTCATGTGACGCTGGAAATATTGTTTTGTCCGACAATGTGGGGGCTAATCTTCCAGCCTCTGTCTCTGTATGTATGTAGTTTATCAGTAGCAAGCTCTCAGAGCGGATTTTATTGAAAACAAAATATTCAGCATCTTTAATTATTTTTTGGTATCTCCTGATATAAAAGCCGCGTACTTTTAACCAAAGTACAGTACATCACTTTGCGTAATCAAACATTTGGTCAATATGCGCTATTTACAAATTTTCATCGTTATGGCAATTGCCCTAATCACCCTCGTCAATGGTGCCTGCAATCCCTCGTGCCCCCTAGAATATAAGCAAGTGTGTGGCCAACATCAAGACGGCACTAAGAAAACCTATAACAATGAGTGCAGAATGTCATTCGCGGCATGTCAAAGTGGCAAACGTAAGTATAAGTTGTAATTTGATGTTTTTAATTGAATTTATGGAATTTCATCTTCTTTTTCCATTTTAGCTATTACCCAAATCAACAGAGGACCTTGCAAGAAATAATTTCGTATGTGTAATATATTTTTCTAATAAAGACAGTGTATTTATTTCCGTGAAATCTACAGTGTGTTATGTTTATAATGGAAAGAAGGCCGAAAAATGGTTCGTGTCACTAACCATATACGAAAGTATGGACATATTTGAATAGAACTTGCTTCAATTTTTTAAATAAATTACGCTGTCCAACAAATTAAGACTTTTTGTTTGGAAGAGAATAGCGACCCTATAATTCTGAAAAGGCAGGTTGCGTAGATCATTTTTATACACTCCACGAGAGTATTATGTCTTTGTGCATTTGTTTGTAACACCCAAAAGGAAGCGAGATAGACCCATTGTTAATTATACCGATCGACTTAGAATCACTTTTGAATCGATTTAACGATGTCCGTCCGTCCGTCCGTCCGTCCGTCCGTCCGTCTGTCCATCCATTCTTGTAATCAAAGTACAAGTCGTAATTGTAGCCAGAACCAAATGAAACTTTGCACAACAAAGTTTTTCGGGATAAGGACGAACGCTATTTAATTTGAAGAAAATCGGTTCAGATTTGGATATAGCCCCCATACGAATTTCACTCTCGATTTGACTTTTTCTGCTGTAGAAACCTCATATTACAACAGATTTTCCTCAAACTTGGCAAAACATCTTACATTTCAACTAGAAACACCTATGGTGAAAATTGGTCAGATCGGTTCAGATTTAGATATAGCCCCCATACGAATTTCACTCCCGATTTGACTTTTTCTGCTGTAGAAACCACATATTATAACAGATGTGCTTCAAAATTGGCAAAACATCTTATATTTCAACTAGAAACACCCACGGTGAAAATGAGCCAGATCGGTTCAGATTTAGATATAGCCCCCATACGAATTTCACTCCCGATTTGACTCTTTTCCCGCTAGATACCACATATTACAACAGATTTTCCTCAAACTTGGCAAAACATTTTAAATTTCAACTAGAAACACCTATGGTGAAAATTGGTCAGATCGGTTCAGATTTAGATATAGCCCCCATACGAATTTCACTCCCGATTTGACTTTTTCTGCTGTAGAAACCACATATTATAACAGATGTGCTTCAAAATTGGCAAAACATCTTATATTTCAACTAGAAACACCCACGGTGAAAATGAGCCAGATCGGTTCAGATTTAGATATAGCCCCCATACGAATTTCAGTCCTGATTTGACTCTTTTCCCGCTAGATACCACATATTACAACAGATTTTCCTCAAACTTGGCAAAACATCTTACATTTCAACTAGAAATACCTATGGTGAAAATTGGTCAGATCGGTTCAGATTTAGATATAGCCCCCATACGAATTTCACTCCCGATTTGACTTTTTCTGCTGTAGAAACCACATATTATAACAGATGTGCTTCAAAATTGGCAAAACATCTTATATTTCAACTAGAAACACCCACGGTGAAAATGAGCCAGATCGGTTCAGATTTAGATATAGCCCCCATACGAATTTCACTCCCGATTTGACTCTTTTCCCGCTAGATACCACATATTACAACAGATTTTCCTCAAACTTGGCAAAACATCTTACATTTCAACTAGAAACACCTATGCTGAAAGTGGGTAAGATCGGTTCAGATTTAAATATAGCCCCCATACAAATGTCGCTCCCGATTTGACTTTTTCTGCTGTAGAAACCACAGATGTGCTTCAAAATTGGCAAAACATCTTATATTTCAACTAGAAACACCCACGGTGAAAATGAGTCAGATCGGTTCAGATTTATATATAGCTCCTATACAAATTTCGCTCCCGACTTGATTTTTCCGCCCCAGAAACCACGTATTTTCATCGAATTACTTCAAATTGAGAACTGGAAGAACCTATTGTGAAATGGGTCATTTCATTTCATGTTTGGATATAGCCCTGATACAAATATTCTTTTCGATTTGACAAATTGAACCAGGACATATTAGCCTATGATTAGGAAACATACAAAAATTCTTCCCGTTTTCACTTTTTTCCGAATTGAATTGTATTCTGATAGAAAGTGGAGTGTATCATATAGTCGGCCCTGCCCGACTTTAGCCTTTCCTTACTGGTTGTAGAATAAACTTATAGGCAGGCTGGGTTGAGTTTTTTTATACGATGAGTGAAAATTTTAATTTTTTGGTCAAGAGGGCATTATACTAAGTGAAAAAAATGTGTAATTTGTGGAATTGTTTTTGTGGATGATCTTAACCATGGGTCAATTCGAATTTTAAATTTCAATAAGGTCATTTAAGGAATAAAATGTTTAATGAGACTTAAAAGTTAAGCAAAAATGTTTAAATTGTTAAAATTATACAAACTTAAACATTGTTCATCAATAAAAATAATGAAAAACATACAAATTGGATACTTCTGCAATATTTTCATTTTCGCGGATTATATGGCTAAAATTATTTGCATGAATGATATTTTTGAATTGTAATTTTCTCGCGATCTATCCAACGGATCCAGATGATTTGCATGTGTATTAAGAACCAATATATATAAACATATATGTAGTCAGCCGCAAAAAAAAGCTGCAATTGTTGCTAAAATTCAATATTTATGGTTGCAATTGATTTTATTTCAACTTTCTCTTCCAGGTTTTCTGAAACAATTCTGTCACAAGTATTCCCCATTTAGTCAACAATCATTTCCTAACAAATATTTTTATACCCTACACCTCCAGGATGGGGGTATACTAACTTTGTCATTCCGTTTGTAACACCTTGAAATATCGACCTGAGACCCTATAAAGTATATATTGATCGTCATAAAATTCTAAGACGATCTAGCCATGTCCGTCCGTCCGTCTGTTGAAAGCAAGCTAGCATCTAAACGAAAGGAGCTAGGAGGCCCAAATTTTGCATAAATACGTCCTATAGTCGTAGATCGGTTGGGATTGAAACTGGGCGAAATCGGCCCAAAGTGAAATGTTTTTCCCTCACAAGGACTGAAAAAACCCATATTAATCCCTAATATTTTAGAGTATTTAGGCATATTTTTTAATATGTATGCTTTTACTTACTTTGTATTAGCTATGCGCATTCCCCCTATAACAAAAACGTACACTATAAAGTGATTCTTATTCGTAGGGGACGAAATGGGGCAAAAAGGTTAAAAATTAGGTACCATTTTTACCATACGACAACAGCTAGAAACACGAAATTTAGTGTGTACATTCCTCTAATTGAGTAGATACATAATATGAAATTATTTTTTCCAAATTCGTACTTTAAAGGGATAAAATGGAAATAGAGGGACAAAAAAGGTACCAACCAACCAAACGGCTGCACTTAGAATGATGAAATACGTTGTATACATTCCTCTGATTGCGTAGACACGTAAAATAGTAGTATTTTTCGAAATTCGTACTTTTTGGGGTTAAAATTGAAAAAAGGGAATAAAAATAGTACCAACCAAATGACCGAACCTGGAGTCATGAAATTCGGAGTATACATTCCTCTGGCTGAGTAGACACGAAAAATAAAATGTTTTTTTCCAAATTCGTACTTTCAAGGGATACAATGGGTGCAGGGGATAAAGATAGTACCAACTAAACGAATACAGCTATAATGATGAAATTCGGTGCGTACATCCCTCTAATTGTGTAAACAAGTAAAATAAAGGGATTTTATTTATTTATTTACAAACATTTATAATCATAATAAATTATGAAAATAAATAAAGATTACTTAGGTACTAACTACAAAGGTTTTCGACCTAGGACTATTAAATATAAATTTACATTATATTAGATGGTATATATTACAATATTTTAAAAGTTTTTCTACTGCAATTATGTTTTCTATGTTTATATTACGTAGTAATTCAAGTAAGCATCGTTTACCAAAAAGAGCGAATTGGGCATTATTTAAGGAGCCGCAATAGAAAATCATGTGTTGTATATTTATGGTATTTGATTGCAAATTGGACATACGTCCAGTATTGTGTTAGGTACGTATGACCTAGTCTCAATCTGATGTATTTTTGTAGGATTTTCCTAGGAGCTGCTGCAGGGAAGATTGGAGTTATTTTGTCCGGGTTGATGGTTTTGTAGTGATGTTGATAATTGTCCCATTCTTCAAGTTCAATTTGTTTTATATTATATGATATGATTTTATTAATTACTTTATTGTTAAGGGACGGATACGGTAATACCGGAGCATGTGTAGCGTATTTTGCTGCTTCATCAGCTAGGGTGTTACCTAATATGCCAATGTGACTAGGTATCCACATGATTTTAAATTTAGTGTGATATTTTATTAATATGTCCCTTATTTTTGAAACAATAATACAATTGTTTTTTATGTTTTGTATAGCAGTTATAGTAGATTTGGAATCTGAACAGATTATGAATTTTTCCACGGATATTTTTGTATTTATTAAGAGCACAATAGATGGCTGTAGACTCGGCTGTACAAATGGAAGAGTTATGATCCAGGGTTGCTATAAGGTCGGTTTTTAGGTGCTCGTTAATAATCGCCATTGAAGTAAATGAAGAGGTTTTGGAACCATCGGTGTACAAAATTTTCCACTTTTTAAGTTTGTATGTCGTAGATATTTCATTGAACAATGATATAAAAGAGAGATTTGGTGTTGCATTTTTGGGAAAACGCATTTAATCTACTATAAATGATTCCAATTTAAGTTTCCATGGAGGTTCTGAGGGAAAGTATGCTTTTTGCGGTTTGGTGTCGATCTCCATGTCTTTGGCTCGTTTAAGGGCTAGAAATACAGTAGACGGGAATCTGAGTGGTAGAAGTGATGGTATATGCGATACGCGCTTCAGGAGGTGTTCTTCCGCGGGGAACACAATTTTTGTAGTAAGTTTGGTGGTAAATATATCAAATCTTCGATCTAATGTAGTGAAGCCTGACTCTGCCAATAAATTTTTTATTGGAGTAGATTTTAGAGCTCCCAGGGCAGTTCTAATCGATGAGTGGTACATAGGATTGATTTTTTTTAATTGTGAAGGTGGAGCTTTACCATAAATAACTAAACCATAGTCTAGTTTTGATAAGATAATGCTATGAACGGCATTAAGTGTCATGTTGGGATGAGAATTACTTTTCTTGGCAGTAAGACATTTGATTAAGTTTATTCTAGGTTGCAGAGCTAGTTTAAGGTACTCAAGGTGGGAAGACCATGTAAAACTCTTGTTAAAAATAATCCCTAAAATCTTTAGAGAATCCACTGTTTCAATTTGGTTGCCTTGTAGCTTAATGTTTGTATTGTAACAGGAGTGTTTTTTGCATATATGTAGGCATTTGGTTTTTGAGAATGAAATTTTACTACCTGTAGTGGTACACCAGTTGTTTATAGATATAAATAAATTATCGATTTCATGTTGTATGTCTGTGTTCAAACCGTGTTTAGCAATGATGTATAAATCATCAGCGTACATAACATGCTTGAAGAATTTATTGTCGTAAATGATTTTGTTAAGTTTGTCGGTAGAAATTTGGAAAAGTATCACCGAAAGGGGGAGCCTTGAGGAATGCCATTATCCAAAGGTTTCGCACAAGAATAGACGTTATTGACCTTAATTCTGATTTTCCTTTTTGTAAGAAATGCATGTATGAAGTTGATCATTTTCTTAAAAAAAGGGATTTTAGATAGTCATACTCTTGAGGGGGTAAAATCGGAAAAGGGGGATAAAAATGGTACCAACCAAAAGGCCGCGGCTAGAATCATGAAATTCGGTGTGTTTTTTATTCCTTTGACTGCATAGACACGCAAAATAAAAAGATTTTTCCAAATTCGTACTTTTTACTTTTACGACAAAATTTGTTTGAATCATGAAGTTATGTTAGTTTGCACCTTGTACGTGAGATAATGTATTTTCAAAATGTGTACTTTTGGAATGAAAATAGAATGGAAATACACTATACAACTATAGCACCCACTCTCTACCAATATATATGGTATTTAACCTTTTTCAATATAGATATAAGAATATTTTTTTTTTTTGAATTGACTTGATATATATAGTGTAAACGTACTGGTAGCCTTGCCTTGTAATCGTGGTTTGAAGTAATTATTTATAATTTTATTTATAAAATAATTTTTTATTTGTATTTGTTTTGGTTTGGCTATATTAAAAAAATATATATTTTCCTGTAATATTACTGAACTTCTACGAAAATCGACAGCCTCTGTGGAATACAATCCATGGTGGAGGGTATATAAAGTTAACGCCGTTCTTAATTGTTTATTCTCTATGTGATAGAAAGTTACGAAGGTTTTTCTAAGGACACTTTTCATAATTTTTGACTTTATAGCCAACATTTATCCTATTGGACATTGATAAATTCGAAATATTTTGAGACAACACATAAAACAATCCAAAGATTGATTGGAAATTTTTGTGAAGCTTTAAGAATGTTTGATTATGTATTTTATATATTTTTAATTTCGACTGCAATCACATTTACAATCTTAATGACTCTATTAGCTATGAATAAAAAAAAACTTGAAGTAATTTTTTTATTTATAAAATAATAGATATGAAAACAAATATATATAATATTTGAGATTTCATAAAAATCAATGTTTCGTATAGGACGCCAACCCAGTGGAGCGATTCGTATGAAAATTTTACTGTACCTAATCAGTGGATAGAGAATGGTTCCTGCCTATACTAGGTTATGATAGGACAAAGTAGCGCGGTACTGCCCACACAAACTATATTTAAAAATTAACAATTAGTACCCATTATCTTGAAAAGCATACGAAGTTGGGGGATAGGGAAAAAAGAACCCGTGCCGGCAAAACATCAAGTTTTCTAACAAATCAGATGAAACATTTTAGTTGTATATCAAACCACAAAAAAATAAACATTTTTAAAATTATTTTATGACAAAAATAATTTATTTTTGATAAATCCTAATGTCCACAGTTTCATTTTTTTTTGAAAATCAAAAAGTACACCATATACTTTAAACTTTAATTTAAATCGGAGAACGCGGTATACTTTAAACTTTAAATCGGAGAACGCAAGCAAAATTCATGTTCAATATTGTTGTCGGTTATTAGAAAGCGTTTTGAAATTATATTAAATTAATTTTACCGATACTGTCACTGTGTATTAGCAAAAGTGCCAATATATCATATGAGTGTTGTGTGTTTCCATATCTCATCAGGTCCATCGCGTAATACATTTGATCTACAATAGATTGCATGTTACTCAAATATTCAATATGTCGCAGAAGGGATGACAATTTAATGATGACTCTATACAGTGGTGTAGACTACAAAAAGTACCGAAAATATGCTAATCATTTCATAAATCAATCCATAACTGCTAATGACAATCTAAAACAGAATACCAGATAAGAAAAACAGGTATAAAGTACAGCCAGGTCGAACATTATTTACCCTTCACCACATTTTGTGATCGATAACGAGAATTATGGATTTGTAAATTTTTAAGAAAATTCCAATTTTCTTTGAAGGTACCTTTAATATTTGTACGATTACTTCGGAAGTAATCGTATAAGACCTATTACGACCGGTTCTATTTTAGTATCACAAGGTAACTAAAACGGAGATTAAGATTTCTCTTAAAATGTATCTTTATGTTTCCTTACTTGTTTTGCATTTCATTTCATACTCGTAGTTGTAAGATCCCACCTCAATTTAAGTCATATCTTCACCACGTCAAATTCACCCACTACCTGCAGTTAAACGAATTTAAACGAAACAACATTTTGGAACCAGTTTTTTTTTTCTACCAACTGTTGAAACATTTTATTGAAAAATTGTGTGCTAGCTACTGCAAATACAACAATATTTATCAATAAATTTAAATATATTATTATTGACTTTTAGTCTAGAAGCAATATTTATATGCCGATATACGTATATACAGACTTGGTCATAAAACCCTGTTCTTTTTCTATACAATTTCTACAAAGTACGAATCAGTACAAATGTCTCAAAGACACAATAACATTTCAGTTGTAAGTTCAAAGTTTAATCGAAATATGTATCACATAGACATGGTTTTTTGGGGTTTTGCGTATGTTCATGAAAACTTCCAAGAATGTTATCAGTATGAAATTTGATGAAAACAAAATTCATTTTCACATTTGTTTGGACTAAATCGTTAAATCTAAACACTACGGACAGACGGCTGGACAGTTCAATAATTAATAATATAAGAGGTCAAATTAATAGATAGCTGTGACTGAGTCTGAAATATTAGGAACTGCAGAATAAATAAAATTTTACTTTGAGATTTTGACATATAGACTTTTTTGGCTGCAATATATATACAATATACAAGAGTCGTACGAGCAGACAATAAATGAAATATACACAATATTTATATTTATTTACTTATATAGAAATACATTTTTTCACATAAAACATTAAGTATTCTGTCTGAATGGATCATGGCTACATATGTATGTATGTATGTATGTATGTATATATCAAATATTTGTTATTACTTAATCTTGAGTTTATTGTTTTTGTACTTTTATATTTGCACACTTTTATTTGTCATTAAACTAAAAAAACAATTGAAGAACACTTAGACGAAGAATAAAACAATAATAAATTCGATTCGTGTTCTTGCTTTGTAGTAGGGAATATAATATATTCTTATTTGTGGGCGTCATCGCGCCATTAAAGGTTTAGAGTATTTCTAGAGCCAACCAAAATCGGTACTGATATTTCGGACAAAATTCTGACAACTTCTTAAATAATTTTTAGTTTTGAACTAATATATTGTCTAGCCTCCAATCATATTTCTATTATGCATATACATTTTTTATTGAAAGCAGATTTATTTATATTTGTCAAGATGGTCTTTATTATTTATAATGATTTGTGGTCAATAAAAGATTTTTTTGAGAGAAAAAAAGGAAAAAATATCTGCAAGACTCAGAAAATAGTGATTCTTATAATGAGGTAAAATGAAATTTAAAATTAAATAAAGTAAACAATTTAACTTAACCCTCAGAGTACACACATGGTCACAATTGGCAGAAGATTTTAAGATACGAAAAACAACGCCAAATCACTGAATTTATTTTTTATATATCTTATATTTTTAATTTTTATACCCTACACCTTCAGGATGGGGGTATACTAAGTTTGTCATTCCGTTTGTAATACCTTGAAATATCGACCTGAGGCCCTATAAACTATATATATTCTTTATCGTCATAAAATTCTAAGACGATCTAGGAAGGGAACTAGGGAACAAGGACGTCCAAAATTTCCTAGAATACGTCTAATAGTTATAGATCGGTTGGAATTGAGAATGGGCGAAATCGGTCCTAATATTTAGACCCCTAATATTTAGAGTAATTGCATATGTCAGCTTATATTTATAAAATAGGGGGTGAAATGGGACAAAAAGGGATACAAAATAGTACCTACCAATCGACAACCTCTTGAAACACGAAATTCGGTGTGTACATTCTCCTAATTGAGTAGACACGTAAAATAAGGAGGTTCTTTTTTGTCAAATTTGTACTTCAAAACGGGAGTATAGGGATAGAAATTATACCAACACAACGAATACAGCCAGAATAATGAAATTCGGTGTATACATACATCTAATAGCATATACACGTACAAATAGAGTCTTTTTTGAAATTCGTACGTTAAAGGGGGAAATTTGGAAAAAGGGATAAAATTGGTACCGACCAAATGGCTGCAATTCGGTACAGGAATGATTGTACAGACTTGCAAAATCAAGGAAATTTCAAAAAAAAACTTTATGAACGGTGAGAAAAGGGTTAAAATTAGTACCAGTTAGAAGAATGAAAATCAGTTTACATATCGCTAAGGTTGTGTTCATGCAAAATATAATGTGATCTTTCGAAAGTCGTACTTTTTAGGTCTAAAAGGGATAGTCATAAATTTCCTCTGATTGTGTGGCCGGCATAACATAAAGGATTTTTTGAAATTTGTACTTTTGGGCAAACGGAGCATAAGGGGATACAAAATGTACGGCTGCAGCGAATTTATAAAATAGAATTTCATTATTCTATTCTATTTTATAAATTCGTACCTTTAGGGATAAAATGGGGTAAGAGAGATAAAACTTGTACCAGCTATAGAAACATAATTGTAGAGACGCCCCCTAAGCTGGTATGGTCTTTAAATTAATTAATTAATTCTATTTCAAAATTATAATAATGAAACAACACAATTTATTTAACAAACATTGCTACAAGCAAAAATTCATAATTTTCCTAATATTTTATTACACTTATGCGAGAAGTCGACAGCCTCTATTCTGACGGTAATACTAAGGAATGCAATCCATGGTCCGGCTGAATTTAACGCCATTTCACACGTTTTTTCTTATTTTTAGCCAGTTTTACAATATCAATTACGGAGTTAACTTCGCTTTCAGAGTATATCCACGATGATTTTGGGGGATACGTTCTGGACAACATATTGCATATGTTACACTGTACGACAATTTAAAAAAGTTGTTACACTGGAGTTACTTGGCGGTTAATGGTTTTTCATTTCTTCATCCTTTTGCCCCTTCACAGGACTTCAAAGTTTCAACGGATACTATTTTTCACTGGAGTTACTTGGCGGTTAATGGTTTTTCATTTCTTCATCCTTTTGCCCCTTCACAGGACTTCAAAGTTTCAACGGATACTATTTTTCAAAAAATTATTTTATATATTTTTTCGCACCCTAGAGGAGAATGTGTATTATTTCAGCATTAACATCTATTTCAAGTGTACACCTTATTTTTTCTAGTTTATTTATATCTTGATTTTTAAGAAACAAAGTTTTAAATGGTTGTTGATACTAAACTAAGATAGAAGCTTGAAATTTAAAGTATTTTTAGCACATGTTTGGCACTTATGCCGGTGTCATAGGGTGCGAATAAGTATTAAAACTAATTTTTGAATAATTGTATCCTTTGGAATTTTGTAATCCTCTTTAAGGACAACAAGATGAGAAAATGAAAAACTGAAAACGTTAATTGACTCTATTTTACCTCTAGTTTCAGATGTATATCATCTGGTTCAAGTGTAGTATGTATTGTCGGGCAGTGTTATTCATTGTAATTTGAAATTTTTTCGTAAATTAAAATGACAGATGTCACGTTTATCTGACAAGACAAATTCCGATATTTGTATAACCATCTATAACATAATTTTATTGTTCCTCCAATGAATATTTCAAGGTGTTATATACGGTATGACAAGTTAATATACGTTCTGACGTAAATGTTATTCAAATTAGCGCAGACAACATAATAAAATTTAAATAAATCCATAACTGTTAGATACAACCAATTTAACAATCTATAATGTAGATTAATTAACGAATAATCGATGCACAGCAAAACTGGAAAGTAGAAATGACGACATTAAATGGACTCGCGCCGAATCTACAATATCCATAATAATTGTTAAAGAAGCGCGACACCCTACACTTCCATCAAATGTACGGTTTTGATGCTTATACGGGACGCAATAATTAACCCATGTACCGTTGACATCGAAGTACGATTAGCTACAAATATATTTAGCGACGGTCTTAGTGTTTTAAGGGTTAAAATCAGACATTTGTTATCAGATCGAATTGAGGCCCAAATCACGAAGGAAATAAATATATTGTTTACCATGTTCTCAATAAATAGATTTAAGAGCGGCTGTCCACAATTCCTCTGTAATTTTATGGATAATTAATTTAAACTCTTTTTTTAACAGATTAAATCAACGCGTGTATACAAATATAACAAAAAACTTTAAGTGATGGATCGTGCACACCGTTGAAATAAATGTCTATTTCGTATTTAAATCTTTTTGTTCAGTGATTTCATGTATTGATAACGACTCTGGTTTATTAAATATGACTTTAATTGTTTCTTTGTGCAATTGAAATAACAATAAAAAATCCGAACAACTTCAATATATGATTGGATCAATAATTGATTCAAATCGATTGTTTCAAATACTGTGGAAATACTTTTTATATTTAAATATGCAACACGTTTCGATCTTCATCCAATTTTAAAGTATATGTAGACAGAGGAAAGGGAAATAATAAAACCAGTTTGTTATACTATTTAGAATTTCTATCTGTAAATTCCACTTGCATGTCTTCATATTGCGACCAGTAGGGAAATATTGTCCGCTCTAAATGATTTTGTTGGCCCAGAATGATGCTTTCGAATTAATTTCTAAAAGCCACATACTGCAACCAAGTTTGACCGGATATTGCCGACATAAGTTCCATGCATACACCGATGCTTTCTTTCTGTTCCACTAGAATCCACAAATCAAACATTACGTGGGTATTAAATGATATATTAAAATTGTCCATTGATTTCGGATTCGTCCTGAATTATATATGATCCTAAAGATACACTTCATATTAGAATTCCAAGACCCCAATTTAAACTTTCGTATTACAGATGCTTGTTAACAAAGGGCTTCATTTCAGTTACTCATTATTATTAAATATTATAAACAAGAATATTACTATTATGAATACTCTAAGTCAAATTCCTTCTTGTTGATTAAATATTTCACATTTTTGTGATCACAAACCGACAATTTCTTTCACTTTATCGGTAGCATTATATTTGCAGGGTCATAAGTGGCATCACGCTAGTTATGCTTTCAGTGTATAATGAAATATATTTGATAATATATAAAGCATACAAAATGATTGTATTTATTTGTGTGTAGTATAAAATAATGCATAACACGTGTTTATGTTTAAAAATGTGTGTGATAATGTGGAATCGTTTAATAATAACTGCGATGGAAATTGAAGCCTGCCATAAAAGACTATGTATGTATTTATTCTTGAGCTTGAGCTGAGTTACAAATTTCAATTTAGCAAATAATTTCAGATTTTATCACTGACGACGGAACAACTAATTCCAAATAACCATAATGTGTTAGTTTTCCTGATTATTAGTTAATATAAGTTATCAAAGTAAATCAAATATTTGAATAATTTGTCATGAAAATTCTAAAAAAACGTAATTGTTGATGGAAATATTACAGAAGTCATTAAAAACATGGTGGTCACCCATTTAATAATATTACATTTATTTTCGATGGATAACATGTTAAATATTTTTAATATTTCTAATATTTTAAATACTTTAATTATTTTTAATATTTTTGATATTTAATCTTCTTAATATTTTTAACTTCATTAATATTTTCATTATTTTTAATAATTTTAAAATTTTTAATATTATGAATATTTTTAACCTTTTTAATATTTTTAATATTTTTAATATTTTTAATATTTTTAATATTTTTAATATTTTTAATATTTTTAATATTTTTAATATTTTTAATATTTTTAATATTTTTAATATTTTTAATATTTTTAATATTTTTAATATTTTTAATATTTTTAATATTTTTAATATTTTTAATATTTTTAATATTTTTAATATTTTTAATATTTTTAATATTTTTAATATTTTTAATATTTTTAATATTTTTAATATTTTTAATATTTTTAATATTTTTAATATTTTTAATATTATGAATATTTTTAACATCTTTAACATTTTCAATATTTTTAACTTCATTAATATTTTCAATATTTTTAATATTTTTAATATTATTTATATTTTTAATATTTTTAATATTTTCAACATTTTTAATATTATGAATATTTTTAACATCTTTAACATTTTCAATATTTTTAACTTCATTAATATTTTCAATATTTTTAATATTTTTAATATTTTTAATATTTTTAATATTTTTAATATTTTTGACCTTTTTAATATTTTTAATATTATGAATATTTTTAACATCTTTAACATTTTCAATATTTTTAATATTTTCAATATTTTCAATATTTTTAATATTTTTAATGTTATGAATTTTTTTAACATCTTTAATATTTTTAATATTTTTAATATTTTTAATATTTTTAATATTTTTAATATTTTTAATATTTTTAATATTTTTAATATTTTTAATATTTTTAATATTTTTAATATTTTTAATATTTTTAATATTTTTAATATTTTTAATATTTTTAATATTTTTTATTTTTTTTAATATTTTTAATATTTTTAATATTTTTAATATTTTTAATATTTTTAATATTTTTAATATTTTTAATATTTTTAATATTTTTAATATTTTTAATATTTTTAATATTTTTAATATTTTTAATATTTTTAATATTTTTAATATTTTTAATATTATGAATGTTTTTAACATCTTTAACATTTTCAATATTTTTAACTTCATTAATATTTTCAATATTTTTAATATTTTCAATATTTTTAATATTTTCAATATTTTTAATATTTTTAATATTTTTAATATTTTTAATATTTTTAATATTTTTAATATTTTTAATATTTTTGACCTTTTTAATATTTTTAATAATTTTAACATTTTTAATATGTTTAATATTATAAATAAATTATATTATATTTATTATATTATATATATTTATTATATTATATATAAATTATAAATATTTTTAATATATAATTGTTTGTTAACGATAATTGTAATATTTATAACGGCTTTAATATTTTTAATAATATAATATATTTAATATAATATTTAAAATATTCTGAATATTCTTAGCATTTTTAATACTTTTAACATATTTAATATTTTAATGTTTAAAATATTTTTAATAATTGTACTATTTTTAACATCTTTAATATTTTCAATATTTTTAAAATCCAACAACATATTGTCCAGCTTGAGGCCATTAAATGATATAAGACCTGGATTGTATTGGTTTTGTTGTTTCATTTTTTATTTATTTTTTGTTACGACAAATTAGTTAAATTAGTTAGTAAAATAAAAATAGAACAACGAAACCAATACTATCCAGGATTTATTATTTAATGTCCTCAATCGGGACAATATCAAAAACATAATCAAACAACAGGTCAACAATACATTATTTTATTTTTTTGTAAAAAATAGTTGTAATATTTATAACGGTTTTAATATTTTTTAATAATATAATATATTTAATATAATATTTAAAATATTTTGATTGTTATTATTATTTTAATACTTTTAACATATTTAATATTTTTGATGTTTTAAATATTTTTAATATTTGTACTATTTTTAACAACTTTAATATTTTCAATATTTTTAAAAAAGTTAATATTTTCAATATTTTTAACATCTTCAATATATTCATTATTTTCAACATTTAGATTTTTATGTCATTAATATTTTGATTATTTTTGCCTTTTTTGATATTTAAATATTTTTAGTTTTAACGTTTGTACATATATGCAATACTGTCAATATTTACAATATTTTTAACAGTTTTACTATTTATAATTTTTTAAATACTTTTAATATTTTCAATATTTTTTTCTTAATCTACTTATAAATTTTTATTATCAATATTGTTTAATGGTTAAGATTTTTAATATCAAATGTTTTTCGGTGTTGTTTTAAATTACTAAATTTCATGATAAACTTAAATTTACATGAAATCAACTAAATATAATGTGAATGAAGCAAATAAATAAGCCATAAATATAAATATATAAAATATAAATTATAAATATATAAAATATAAATTATAAATATATAAAATATAAATAAATAAACCTCAATCAAAAGTTCTAATTTTTGTAACATATCGCGTAAATATTACTCATGGAATGTTGTTAATTTATACGTTTGCCCTTTCATGTAGCGCTGCACAAATACTTATCAGAATTTGCCAAACGTTACGACTTCTTCTGTATGTTTTTACACTTCCTGCAGGCCGGATTCATAATGGCTTTATTTCTTTCTACCGTTGACCGAATTCATTAACGATCAATTTTTAAAATATATATGTATGTATGTACATCTCAAACACAAATAATCTTGACAATTTCTAAAGTAATCAAGTTATGTGTTTGTTTTTAATACATTGTATAAGTATGTATGTACACTAGAGCGTACCAGGTTACAAGTAAAAAAAAAAAGTTCGCCGTACACCTTCGAATATGAAGTATTATTGAAAGGTAGTTTCAAAAAAATTTTTTTTATTTTTTTATGCCGAACGTAGGGGTCGCGCTTTTACATTTTTCTATATAACTTCTGCATTTATAAACGGATTTTAAAGTGTGATACATCGATGTTTTTGTCCGATTTTTTTGTCTTTGAAGTCATTGAGCTCAAACATGATTCATGATTTTATGCGAGCTTTAATTTTCGATTATTAGAGTGGTACATTAGGGTAGTAGCAACTGAGAAATGATGGGTAAGTACCAGAAGGGGGTGCTTGAGCTCAATGACTTCAAAGACAAAAAAATCGGCCTCGTCGAGACAAAAACATCGATGTATCACACTTTAAAATCCGTTTATAAATACAAGTTATATAGAAAAATGTAAAAGCGCGACCCCTACGTTCGGCATAAAAAAATAAAAATTTTTTTTTTGAAACTACCTTTCAATAATACTTCATATTCGAAGGTGTACGGCGAACTTTTTTTTTGAGGTACGCCCTAATGTACACATATTGTTTATGTCTGAATAAGTACCACGGACTGGATATTAAGTATAAAAGCATCACTCTTCCATCCAGACGTTATATTTGCGACATTTCGTCAATTGATTAACAACTTTTAAAAATGCGTGTGCTATTTGTTTTTGTTGCATTGATGGTGCTTATGTTTGCCAACGCCCAAGACTGCCTCTATGCGTGTGGTTTTAATATTGCTGAGGTTTGTGGCCAACATGCCGATGGTACCACGGAAACCTTTAGCAATTCTTGTGTTATGCAAACTGTTGCATGCCGAAATAAAGAAGGTGAGTAGTTACATTAGTCAGACTGACAGAACAACTGACTCATTTGAGGCAGAAGAGTTGTGACAGAGACAGAGATATGATATTATTCCTTATTATTTTACTTATAAATACATATTTTAACTATTTTGCAAATATATTTTTCTTTGCAGAAATTAATGAACTCTACAAAGGACCCTGCAAAAATTAACTTCAAATGTCTAGATGTTATTGTCGCCATTCCTTTGGTATATGGCTGCTATATGCATGAAATGTAATTTGTAATATGTATTTTCCGAAACATTAAATTAAACCGTTTCCTATTTGAGAAATAAAGAATCCAACAAAAGTAATAAGAAAAATATGTCTATGTTTTTTATATGGAAGGTCGAGTTTTTCTAACTTAATTTTCACTCAGTTAAAAGTGGATGAGGTAAACTAACTAAAATTTAGGCAAATTGTACATCGAATAGCTCATATCAAGTTTTGCATTTCCGATGAAAGTAGGACACGCATTGAACTTGAATTCTAGTTCAAGTTTTCTAAAAAAAGTATAATTTTAATAAACTTCTGCAAAATTTTGGTACATTTTTAGTAAAGAAAGCATTTACTCAAAACACTTAAATTTTTATTTAAATTTATGAATATTTTACTTGAAATAAGGAAAAATTAAACTTTCAATTTAATTATAGGTGAGGAAAATTTTCCCCAAAAATTCAAGCAAATGCTTTTGATTAAGACTCATATAAAAACAAGTAAGAAAGGCTAAAGTCGGGCGGATCCGACTATATAATACCCTCCACTCTCAATCCCATTGCAATCTAATGATAATGCATTTTATTACTAATCTAAATGATTAATGACTAAAAATGTCAATGAAAATACAACACCACACTATGCAAATTTGTGTGTTCGAGACGGCAAGTACTCAAGGGGGTCAATATCAAAGCATTGACCGATGTGATCCACTTTTAAAATATATGTTTCTAAGTGAAATACAATGGTATGCAACAAATCGGACCAAAGTAGGTACTAATAAGTGTATACTAGAGTTGTTAGAAGACAAATCATAGGGACATTTTTATGGAAATATTTATATCAAACATGGGCCGATCCGACCTACTATAATATATTTTCCCAGTAGAAGTATAATACAACAATATTTAAAAAGGTCGTTACTCTTGAATTGGATGACATCCGATACTGATATAAGTGTCAAATAAAAGGGAAATAATGTGAAATATGCAATAAATTTAATGATTTATCTGTATTTGTATAGCATATTTAAAAAAAATCGTTTAAAATATGTTGTTTATAGAGCGAAAAGAATCGAAGACGAAATTTGTATGGGAGCTATATATAAATCTGGACCGATCTGACCCACTTTCACCACTGGTATTTCTAGTTGAAATATAACGTGAGCGGAAAGAGCCAAACCGGGAGCGGAATTTGTATGGAAGCTATATATTTGAATCTGAAGCGATCTGGCCCATTTTTAACATAGCCTTTGGCGTTTTTCCAAATTTAAAGGAAATCCTTCATATATGTGGTTTCTAAAGTGGAAATAATTAAATCGTGAGCAAAATTTGTATGGGAGCTATAAATAAATCTGGACCGACCTGATCAATTTTCAACATAGGCATTTATAGTTGAAATAAAAGGTGTTTTCGTAAATTTAAAGAGAATTTGCCAAAAAAGTATGTGGTTTCTAGAGCGTAAAGAGACAAATCGGAGAGACATTTATATGGAAACCGAACGGACCCACTTTCACCATAGATGTTTTTAGTTCAAATATGAGCTGTTGTGCCGAATTGGAAGTAAATCTGTTAAAATGTGTGGTTTCTAGAGCGGAAAGAGTCAATGGGAGCTATATATAAATCTGAACCGATCTGGCTCATTTTCACCATATCTAGACCAAATCTGAACCGATGCGACCCATTTTCATATATAAAATATGTGGATTCTAGAGCGGAAAAAATCAAATCGAGAGGGACATTTGTATATATTAATCTGAACCGATTTGCTTCAAATTAAATAGCGTTTGTCCTTGGCCTGCAAAACTTTTTGTTAGGATCGGACAGTAATTGCGGCCTGTACTTTGATTACAAGAATAGATGGACGGACGGGCAGACAAACGGATATTGCTAAATCGACCCACAAAGTGATTCTAAGCCGATCTGCATAATGATGGTTATATATCTATTTCTTTTGGGTGTTACTAGGGTTTGCATCCCGGGATTTCCCGAGGGAAAATTCCCGGGAATTCGCACAATTTTCGTTTCCCGTATCCCGGTAAATTCGTACGGAAACTCGCATATTTTTTTCCATTATTTCCACAATAAAATTAATAATGTTGTATAACAATTTAGATCACATAGCTTTTAATAAGGTATGTCAACTCGTGCTGTCCCGGGATCCCGTTAAATTGTAAAAATAATTCCCGTCTCTCGGGAAATAAAAAGTACGGGAAAATGCAAACCCTAGGTGTTACAATCAAATGCACAATGGCCTAATACCCTAGTGGAGGGTATAATGACAACATGAAATAGTTCTCAGTGTGGAATGTATAATAATCAGGATGGAGTGTATACAGATTTTGTTATTCATTTAGTAGTATCCTGAACCCTTTAAAGTACATACAATTCCTGATCATCACGAAACTAGTTTGAAACATCTGTCTCTTAGCAACTTCCCACAAACTCTCGTCAAAATGATTATATTTATTTTTAATTTTGGCAGAATACATTAAATTGCAATTTTTAAAGTGTATGTACGTGTGTGTATTTGCCATACTCAAATACTACTTCAGCAGTATTCAGGTTTAGTATTTATTTTGGGTATACCCTATGAATATATATATATTGTTTATATCTGAATTAGTACCAAGGTCAGGGATTTTAGCTATAAAAGCATCACTCTTCCAGTCAGAAGTTATAGTTTCGTTTTCGCTTTACGTCAATCGACTAACAAAGTTCTACCGAAATGCGCTTTCTCTTTGTTTTTGTCGCCTTGATGATGTGTATGTTTGCCTCAGCACAAGACAATTGTCTGTTTCCTTGTGGCAATAACATTGCCGACGTATGTGGTCAGCATGCAGATGGTACTACAGAATCGTTTAGAAATTCTTGTCTTCTGATGGTTGCAGCATGCGAAAAGAAAGAAGGTGAGTACGTCGTTTATAAGGGTTTGTTCTGACCCACTTATCACAAACTAATAGTATTTATTGAATGGGATTGCTTACTTATTGCTGTACATTATTTGATTCGAAATTCAATATTTTGGAAATGTATTTTTTTGTTTTCAGAAATTAAGGAGCTTTACCAAGGACGCTGCAAAAATTAATTAGTTAGTGATTTAGTTGATGTGTTTTCTATATGTATGAAGTGTAATTTGCAAATTCGAAATGAAATCTGTGGTAAATGGTATTTGAAATAAATGTATTTGTTAAGAAGAAATATTTTATTGAAATTTGTTTTTAATGAAGTTGGATTTTTTGAATTTAAAATTTTTAAAGCCTTTTTTAATAGTGGGCTTGCATAATGAAAAAAGTTAAAAAACATTACTGAATTTAAACTTAATGTTGATGCTTCTACCTCTACCTCATTTTACGCTTATCCTTGACGTTAGTCCTACTAACTAATATTAATCAATAACAATCAATGCAACAAGAAATATAAATTTCCGATAACTCAAAAATATTGTTTGTTTGAATTCAGGTGTACTAAATTATGGATAAATTAAACATATTGTTTACTAAAATTCCAATTTACTTCGAAAGACCTTTAATATTTGTACTCACAGAAGAAGATCCATAACTTGTACATTATGCATATCATTCCTTCAAATAAGTGTTGTTTTCTTCGTTAAGATGCTAACTGTAAGAAACTAAAATAATATATAATATCGTCACCAGAAATGCAAAAGGGCGTAACATCACTTTTTATAATTTTTCAGAAGGAGGAAAAACTTAATAATATGAAAACCCATTTGGTTACGACAGCGATTTTTCGGGATTTTTCAAATACACAAAAATACAATAATATTGAAGAGCTGCTCACGTTCCACCAATGAGTCGAAAAATTGGAACTACAAAGAATAAAATAGTTGCGGCCTTAAAACAAATTTCTTTTTAAGTCCTTTTAATATTTTTAATATAATTTTAGAATTTATTAATAAAGTCGCCATTTTTGGCAATAAAAGGCTGCAATTTTGATAGGATGTAAATTTTGGTGTAACGCTCCAAATTCAACAAAAAATGATAGATATTAATATTTAATACTAAATATTTTTCTATTTTATGGGGTTTTACGTCTCAAAAAAATATTTTTTTTAACATTTTTTTTACATAAAACTCCAAAATAACTGTCATGATGTAGCCATCATAATTACCTTTAACTGAACATTTAAGTGGGTACTATCGGACTTTTATCTCCAAAATTAAAGTACAAATATTAATCGTACCATCGACATATACATAACAATTTGTGTAATGCCGTTTTCGAGTTTGCCAAGCCCAAATACATCGGAACATATTATTCACAGCACTTCGAAACAAATGTTTGTAAGTGAGTGTAATTGCTGGCACTTCAGTTGTAGATATTATAGGACAGGATATATCTGTGCCATTCACTTATAACCACTTAACTCATAAATTCATACTTTTCAGGAGAACGAAAACAAATTATTGCTGCTTCGGTAAAAGATTTTTAATTTTTTTCTAACGTACATTTATTATTATGTCTTTTTAAATTTCTATATATAATTTTGAAAAGAAAAATGTTGGAGGATCATATTTCGTAGAAGGTTTAAAAACATATTGTGAGCACGGACCGGCAAATCTCCAAATCAGATCAAAAGGAAGCGCAAAAGTTGTTATAAGGGTTTATTAAATAAAAATTTATTTATATGAATAACAACATAAGCTCATAAGTTCTTATATGCGCTTCTATTATGTCAACGGCTATTAATTACACTGTCCAACAAATTAAGACTTTTTGATTGGAACAGAATAGCGACCTTATAACTCTGAAAGGGCATGTTGAGTAGATCATTTTTGTAGAAAAAAAAACTTATAGTCCAGCTGGTCTGAGTTACTTTTTACTGTGGCTCAAGTTTTCAATTTTTGATGGAAGGAATCATACTACTAAGTGAAAAAATCGATGTAAGTTAATGCCTGAGAGAATTCCTATTGTCAGAACTATATTGTAGAATATTATGAAAAAGGACATTTAAGGAATAAAATGTTCTACGGAAGAAAGTTACCGGGAAATTTCAGTTGGGATCACCAAAGCCATCAACGTTGTAGATAATGCTCTTCATGCTTAAAAAGCAAAAGTACACGACAACTTATACAGCAACACTACTAGGGTTGTCATTCATCCATGTTTTTTAAGTTCGATCTTTTTGGACAGAAAATATGAGTAATTTTGTGAAATTTTCATTTTCGCGGGAGATATGGCTAAAATGATTTGTATGCATGACATTTTTGTTTTGTAATTTTCTCGCGATCTATCCAACGAATCCGGCTGATTTTTTGGATATATATTAAAAAACGTAAATGCTGCACATGTTGCAAAAATCCAAAATTCGCGGTTGCAATTGCATTTAGTTCAACTTTCTCTATCTGGGATTTTGAAACTATTCTGACACAAATATTCTAAATAATGTTTTGATATTCTGTATATGATAGACATTAACGCGGGTTTTTCTAAAGACACTATTCCCAACATATATCCTATTCAGCCAACATATATCCTATTTCACTCTTATTACTGACTTGAGCGTCTGATAGTACATTTTCCAATGTAGGCAACTTCGGAGAGACTGATCTGTCTGAACTTACGGGAGCATATATTTTCTATTCGATCTTGGAGATATAAGGGTATAAGGATATCTTTGTAAAGATTATTATGATTCATTAATACTTCCTCAGGATTATGATGCAGGAATCATGAAGTGTGAATTAACAATATATAATAACTTTACAGAGAAAACACTAGAGACAATTCCACAACACATTTTGGGACCGCCCATGTACATCTTAGTATCGCATAAGACAAATGAAAGATATATTACTTCATTAATAGGGACTTAATCTCGAATATAGCCTATATTCTTCTCAGGAATAAATAATAATAGCCAAAAGGTGTTCGAAGTTTATGCATAATTTTTGAAATCCAATATTATGTACATATATTAAACGATCGTGGTGTAGGATAGAAGAAAGCCGGCGCCACCACACATAAATCATTATATTCTGCTTCTAACAATAATATCGCAACAAACATAATTATTTAAGTTCTATAAACAATCAACACTTAACACGAATTGGCACCATAATGGATATGATTTTTTTTGGCAGAATTAATGAATGTGCAGTTTTTTAATTGTATGTCCATATGCAAATATAGTGGAAGATTTCTAATGTATACCGGTTTTGGTTTTATTTGAAGTTTGTATATATTCGAATTAGCACAACTAAGCGGGATTTAGCTATAAAAGTGTCTTTCTTCCCGTCAATCAATTATAGTATCACATTTGTAGTCAATTGCTTAACTGCTCGTTCTCAAGAAAATAATTCTCTAAAAATGCGTTTCCTGTTTGTTTTCGTTGCATTCATGGTGTTTGTTGCGTTTGTCTCCGCACAAAAACCATGCCGTGTAGCTTGCGGTAGAAATCTTGATGAGAGATGTGGTCAACATGCTGATGGTAGCACCCACACGTATGCTAATCCTTGTGTAATGGAAGCCGAAGCTTGTAAAAGAAAGCAAGGTGGGTATTTGTTGCGGTCTAGATGTTATATAGAAATATTCTTTAAATATATTTTTTTCTTACAGAAATTAAAGAGCTGTATAGAGGTGCCTGCAAACAATAGTTTACTAATATTACTATAAACATGGAGATCCCTAGGATAGTTTCGTGAATAACATGCAATTTGAATTTTATTTCATTTTGTATTTGATTATATAGTAGAATAAAGAAAACACATAATCATTGACTCAAAGTTTTTAAATTATTTATACGTGGTTAACAATTGCTCAAATTAATTTAAAGGCTTATTTATGGCGCATAGTCATTAAGATAAAGTCGTGTATAAACATCTATATTCTGCAAGGAGGAAACACACCTTAATGTAGACTCTTTAAAAATGTATTGCGCGGTGTAATTTCTTTCCGCCATATATTACTGCCGTTAAGGTCAAAATTTTCACATATCTTAATATATTTGACAACAGCTAATATTAAACGGTCTAGTTGATATATGTTTTATAAAAGGCCAAAATCAAAACCGTATTACAATCCATTTCAAAATATTTATATTTAGAGTAAAATGTTTCCTTCTCAAGGGTGAAAATAAACTTTAATTTTTTATACCCTCCTTCTCATTCCTTTGTCATTCCTTTTGTAAAACATTGAAATATTCATCGGAGGCTCCATAAAGTACAGTGAAAGCTCTGCTTGCGGACATCTCCCGATAGCGGACATCTTACTTGTTCGGACAAATTTTGTTTTCAAAGGCCCATTCCGCTCTACTAAGCGGACATCTCCACTTTACGGACAAAGGCTTCTCCGACGGTTGTGAGAGCTTTCACTGTATATATATTCAGGGTCGTGGTAAAATTCTTAGACGATCTAGCCATGAGCGTTTGTCCGTCTGTGTGTTGAAAGCACGCTAGACGAATGAAATGAGTTAGGAGGTTCAAATTTGCTCTAAATGTGTCTTAAAAAATTTTTCCCCAAGAAGGACTGAAAATATCCCTAATATTTTTTATTATTTAAGCCAATTTTCTGCTCTTGAAATTTGTTGCGTATATTTCGCTTGTAGCGTGAAAGTACAAAATTTAAATAACAAAATTAGCATGGCAAAATTTTATCGGTCTATGCATTCATCTGACTGTGAAGGCGTGAAACATAAAGCAATTTTAGAAATTTGTACATTTAGGCGGAAAAGGGGGCGAAAGGGGATAAAAATGGTACCCACCAGACGGCTGCAGTTAGAATAGTGAAATTCAGTGTGTACGTTTGTCTGACAGCGTGGACACGAAAAATAAAGACATATTTTGTTATTCGTCCTTTTAGGATCAAAATGAGATAAATTGGTACCAACCAAGCAGCTGTAGCTAGAATCATGAAATCCTGACTGCGTTAAAAAAGGATTTTTCTAAATTAGTACGTTTAGGATCAAAATGACGAAAGGAATAAAACTGGTCCCAAGCAAACGGCTGAGCCTAGAATCATGTATAATATGTGTACATTCTACTGTGGACGCGAACATAATGGGTATTCAGTGCTAGTAATTTTGGTATCAAAATGGTATGGTCTGTAGCTGGAATCAAGAAATTGCAGCTGGAGGAACTCGACCCTAAGGGAATGATCGAATAATGAAGCATCGCAGTATATTTGAAACAGAACACAAACGTATGTCATATACTTTATGGGGTCTCCGTTGAATATTTCAAGGTGTTACAAACGGAATGACAAAGTGAATTTACCACCCATCCTGGTGGTGGAGGGTGTAAAAACAATGAGTAACAAGTAAGGAGGGGGTAAAATTTGGCGAGCCAAATATACGACACTCTACACTCTCAATCATATTACAATGTTTTCATTACCAAACCTGCACGATTAAATATGTGATAGTAAAACATGACCGAAAAAATTTAAATATATCGATTTGAAAATCAAAACATTAAATATTATTGATTAAGAAAATACACAGTATTAACAAGTAAGAAGGCGTTAAGTTCGGCCGGGCCGATTCTTATATACCCTCCACCACGGAGTGCATTCCACAGTATTATCAGCAGATTAAAGGATGCCGACTTTACATAGAAGCACAGTGCCATATTAAGAAAATTGTGATATTTTTATGCACATTACTATATTTGTTTACTATTTCAAACTACAATGTATACTTAAACGCACTGTTTAAAATTGACTACTAAAGAGTGATTTTTTTGAGGTTAGGATTTTCATGCATTAGTATTTGGCAGATCACGTGGGATTTCAGACATGGTGTCAAAGAGAAAGATGCTCAGTATGCTTTGACATTTCATCATGAATCGTCTTACAAACGAACAACGCTTGCAAATTATTGAATTTTATTATCAAAATGCGTGCTCTGTTAAGAAAGTTCATTGCGCGCTTCCATTTTATGGTCAGTTTAATCGACCCACTGAAGCGGCTATTCGGGCTATTGTGACTAAATTTCGCACCAAATTTACATTGTTGGACATTAAACCACCAACACGCTTACGTAGAGTGCGAACTGAAGAAAATATCGCAGCTGTATCGGCCAGTGTTAATGATGACCACCAATTTTCGATTCGTCACCGTTCGCACCAATTGGGTCTCTGTTACTCAAAAACGTGGAAATGCCAAAATTGGACTAAGCGGATGGACCACCTAAGACGCAGCCGCGGTCAACATTTAAATGAAATTATCTTCAAAAAGTAAATGTCATGGACCAATCTAACGTTTCAAATAAAGAACCGATGCGTTTTTTTTTTAAAAAAAGTTATCAAGCTCTTAAAAAATCACCCTTTATATATAAATAAAATGCTGAAATTGTGAAAGTGAACATGCCTAAATATTAGGCGATTGTC